>JAREIK010005876.1:0-68930 GCA_029783825.1 Sapria himalayana | reverse complement strand
AATATTAAACAACAAATATTTTTTTTTGTTGATGGCAATGAAAACCATCTAGATGATGGCGGAGCTATGGAATGTTAAACAATAAATATGTAGCTATAATTAGAAGAAGACAATCTAATATACATTGGTCAACTACAAGACAAACAATTGGTCATTGATAAAGTAAGTACATATAATGTAAGATGTCCATGTATGAGCTATATATATGTAGATATATAACATCACATTTTAACAATTTATTTTGGAAGTAAATAAATTGGAAGCAATTTTATTTGAGAAAGCTAAGGGTGCTAATAATAGAGAGCTATAATTAACCATCAAAATTCTATGGAAGTAGATATATAACATCACATTTTCAACATCTAGAGCTACACCAAATACGTATCAAAATAACTTTTCACCATGAAATAATTCATATGTAACAATCATCAAAATTTGAAGTAGAAATTATGTCATAATTTGGTTGTTTTTGAAATCCACATAGGACTTGTATGATCATCACCTTGACAGCGACACAAATAGTTCAATAGTTTCATGTTTTAGAATAATTTAAAGAAAATCCATATGATAGTTTCATGCAATTCATCAAAATTAATTAGCAAGTTTGTGTATACTTATTGTTATATATAGATGACACGTTGGTAGCTATTATACATTAAGTGAATATCATGAAACTAAAAGATTATTGAATTACTAGTTATAACTTTGAAATGAAAATTTTGGTTGACTCATAGAAGACACTAGGCACAAGATGAAGAGGGATTGTGGAAGAAAGTAGATAATACTTTCTCGTCCAAACTATGGTAAGAAACTTGTCAAAACATTCAATATGATTCATTTAAATTTAGCAAATATACCAAACCATTTACATATGAGTATAAACTATTAAATTCTCAATTTTCAATTAGAAAATTTATAGCATGATAAATCAAAAAATGTTTTAAAGTTGATGTGGTGGGAGTCTAATGCAAATATTAGTTTGTATGAAAAAAAATTGTGCAATCCATGATTTTGGGCAGATAGATTCAATTTGAAGAAATTTGTGAGACAATACTAACCTAAGCTTGGTTATGATGGATGTATTTTAATAAAATTGTGAATATTGACAAGTTATATGGACACACATTGTGTAGCATCATTGATATGAAAGGTCATAATTATGTTTTGAAATTATGGAGAATTATAATTAATTAGAAAACCTCATTACGACCCATAGCTGCATTGTCATAAAATGAAACTAAATATATTTTACTTCATAAGGTGGTAAAAGTGTAATATTACTTAAAGAGGTTATGGAGAACGTTGTTATCTTATAGTGAGCACAAGGATGCTTTGTGATCATCAAAATGTCATATATGCACCATATGAGATTGGAACACATTGATGTGAAGCTTCAAATTGTGAGAGAATTTATTGAGAAGGAAATTGTTGGTGCTGAGAAGGTGAATATCAAAGACAATGCAATAAATATTTTCTTGAAAGTAGTAAATGTTGCAAAATTCAAGCATTAAATACCCTTTCTCGCCATAAAGTTGCTTTGGAAATTTAGATCTAGTTTTTTTTTTAGTTTTACACACTTTCTAATCCAAAATCATTAAAAATATGTGATGAAAATTTAAAAGACACGACATGTGATCGATATCATTTTTAACCATAAATTATTGAGCCATTGAGAATGATTGAAAATGTTTAGGGATGCAATTTACATTTTATGAATGAACTATTTTGAACCACATACTATCTCGTTGAATCAGAGAAATTTTATTATTTGTGTTCACTATGGGCTGTCATTGTTATTTATCATATAAGAATAACTGGAAATTTGGGTTAGTATAAATCTTCCAATTTGGACTATCCCAAGTTCAACATGTTGTGATTAGCCATCAAGTAATGCTAGGCAAGTTCTCTATTTTTTTTAATTGAGAAAATAACATGGTTGTGTCACAACCCATTTGAATTCTAGAAAGTATTAGATCATAGACTGAGCTTTTGAAGTCTACTAGAATGATATTGAAGAGGTTCATCAGAAAATTTTGAAGGTTCTATGGAAGTCAAGGCTTCTTCCCATTCTAGAATATTTTATGGAATTCCTATGTACTCAAATTGTGATATATGATACAATCTGAACCTTTGGTGAAGGAGAGCTCTCAATATATAAGAAAACCCTCTCATTGTTATGCTCATTCAAGTTTCATTCTCTAAGTATTTCTCTCTCTTGTTACATTTGTGTGTGAGATCTTGTGGTTTAACTCTTGTGAGGAGAAAGAGCAAGCTAACCCAAACAATAAAGGAATTTTTTTTTGTCTAAGGCCACACATATTGTGCTAAATCTTGCAATCTATTACAAGTGGTGCTAGAGGTAGTTGACTTCCTTACTATGACATATATTTTTAAGATCAAGAACCATGGTCAAGATTCATATACATCTAGGAGCTGAGGGAATAAAGGAAACTTAATGGAAGTAATTGCATCTCAATTGAATCTAGAATGGGTCAGGTTGACTTGGTTATTGGTGAATTGCATGAGAAATTTGAGAATGCAAATGTGAGCATCGACGGGTGTCATTTTTGAAAAAGGAACTATGAGATAAAATGCAAAGTGCTCTCAATATGGCCATGAAGATGACAATTTCAAAGAAGAAGCATGGAATAAAATATACATGATGTTTGTAAATTTTATTATTGTCAGCAATAATTTCAAAGTATTGGTAGATAAAGGTGCATCCAATATTTTTATTTCCAAAGGTATCATGAAAAACTATAATCTCAACATAAATGAATATATAGATTGGATCAAGATGATAAATTCTAAAAAAAATAATAATTGGCATCATATAAAATGTGGAGGTCTTATTGATTGATTGGAAAGAAAACAAAACAATCAAAGTGATTCCTCGGATGACTATGACTTGATACTTGAGTTGAATTTTTTAAATTGAGTATATACACTTCTAGTTATATTTAACGATTGCATATACATCATAGATTTTCTAATGTGTTATCCCAATGACACAAAGTACCGGACAATATACAAAAACACCATTTAAAATATAATTAGCAAAAATGAATTGAATGTAAAATAGGAAAAATATTTTTTTCCCACCTGAAGTTTTATTTCTA
Organism: Sapria himalayana; assembly: GCA_029783825.1. Classification (NCBI taxonomy): domain Eukaryota; kingdom Viridiplantae; phylum Streptophyta; class Magnoliopsida; order Malpighiales; family Rafflesiaceae; genus Sapria; species Sapria himalayana. The sequence goes on along the minus strand of JAREIK010005876.1, from coordinate 65,811 downwards.
GATCATATTATGGATAATGAAGTAATATGGGTGAGAAAAAAGCATAGGCTATTGTCGAATGGGAACAATCAATGAAATAGATAGAATTGCGATCATTTCTTGGGTTGACCAATTAATATTAGCATTTTAGTTTGGGATATTTTCATAATATCAAACCATTAACTAAATGTTGTAGAAAGGAAGGATTTGGGAATAATGCAATGCTTGCCAAGATATTTTTGATCTTTCACAACCAAAAGTGTCATTTATGGGTTATATTATGGGTAATGGAGTAATGTGAATGAAAAAAAAAGTGTGGGCTATTGTTGAATGAGAACTACCAATGAAATTGATAAATATGAGATTATTTATTGGGTTGACCAATTATTATCGGCATTTCATTCATATATATCCTCACATTATCAAATCATTAACTAATATGTTTCAGAAAAGAAGAGTTTGAAAGTGGAACATTGTTTTCCAAGACATTTTTGATCATTTGGAGCAAGCCATCATAGTCTTTCTAAGTTATTGTAAACTATGATAAGTACTCACAAATACTTTAGATTTTTTAATTGAAAAGGTACTTATCCAAGAATGCCAATTAATTGCATTTGAAACTTAGAAGCTAAATGAAACTGAATAGTGATATATGTATGGTTTGTAAACTATTGAATAATCATATGCACCATTAATATTGGGATAACTATTCCTGGTGACTAGATAAAAATTGTTTTAATGTGAAAAAAGATGAATTCATACTTTATGTAGGCAAATAACAAATGAAGTTCAAACTATACAAATGCTCAAATTTTAGATGATGATGAAAAAAATTACTAGAAAATAGATAGCCTCATCCACAACCAAAAGATAAAATATTGATTTCAGATGAATGCTTTTTTAGATGAACGTGGGCTTAAAGAAAAGGAAGAAGACATAGAAAGCCTTGAAAAAAAATTAATTATGATGATGTGACATTTCTCTTAGTCATAATAGAAACTGAAGGGATGGAAAGATGCCACAAAGTAATGATAGATGATCATAATTCCAAAGTATTCCTATGTGAAAATGACGGAGAAATAAAATGATTTCAGATGTTTGACATGCTAAATACCAAATATTACTAATTATTTTTGTAATTATTTTCTGTGTTTGCATAAAATGGGGCTTTAAATAGAATAATTTCATGGAATTATAGTGTTGTTGAAATATGATGAATAATTATAAAATCATGTAGTTTTTATATGAAATGTAAAACTTAATAGTAGAATAACATGATGGACAAGTGCTTCTCTCATAACTAGTTCTTAGTTATGAAGAAGAAACCACTATCACCAACTCTCTTCTTCCTAATGGTAGAGTATCTTTCGAGGAGCCTTAATGGGCTATATGAGAAGTACATAGAAGTCAATTCTCTTACAAGTAGTAGTGTGTCAGTTAGACAATTGGCCTATATGGATGACATAATTATCTTTACTAATGGGCTGAGCAACTCCATTAAGAAGATAAGGTAGTTGTTGCATAGGTATGAGTTAATTTTACTGTAAGGAAAAAACAAGACTTAATAGAGAATCGAGCTCAAGAATAATCTTGGGATGAAAAAGTGCGACTTCCCCATCACATACCTAGGCTATCTCCTTTTCAAGAAGCACATCAAGAGTGTCTATTTCGATAACATCCTGATGAAGTTTGATTCTCATATAAAGGGTTGTTCGAACAGGTTACTTTCGAAAGGAGAAAAGATTATATTGATCAGACATGTTTTTGCCTTGTTCTCTATTTATAATATGCAGCTGGTCAGACCTACTTTGACAAGGATCAAGGCAATGGTGAGACTTATGTCTAAGTTTTTATGGGATCACGAGAGAGATCTTAGGCATATTAGGTGGACGAGATGGGTGAACCTTTGCAAGCTGTGTGATGAGGGCGGGTTTAGGTTGACAAGCTTATCAAGATAATTCTATAGTCCTGTAGGTTGAAGGTTAAGAGATAAAAATTACTCACACATATTTTCCCTTGTTAATGATGCTTTTATGTGAGTTTTTTTTTGTTTTGCAGGTTAGGTATCATGGCAGCATGGGGTTGATGTGGCGGAGTAGTCTAGATCAGTCAGGTTTGTTACACTTAATATAATTATGGGTGCTTATTAGTGCATGATGTGGCATTGCAGGCATAAATTATTGATGGGTGATATTGGATCTTCTTGGGTTTGGGTTGCGGTGCAAAATGATGCAAAGTTGGCATTGGAGATTTGGATCTGCAAAGTTAATTTTTTATTTTTATTAGCCAACGTGGGATATTATGATGCCCGTATATCTATTATGACCCCACTTTTGTTTTCGTTGTTTTTTTCTTTTGAGGATGACTCATGTCAACCATATTTTTCTTTGGCACTCATTTTAGAGCCTTAGGGGGTGCTTAGGATTTGGCAGCTTTGGTCTTTCAGACGGCCTTACCTTAGGCGTAATACTGTGTGCATTTACATATATTGAGGTGTGGTTAAACAAAAAAAAAAACTATATGAGTTGGGGGTATATAAATCCAAATCCTTAAAAATATTAAATTTATTTTCTTAATTACAACATTTAATTGACTAAGAATCATTTTAAATGTTACCACAAAACAAAATTACCAATACTATGTTAAAATTATAGAAGGAAGATATATTTTAGGTAAATAAAAATAAATATACTTAAACCTTATTTAATATAATGGAGTCCATGTCACCAAGTATCATATTCTTCAAAAATATAACTTACACTTCAGATTTATGTTATTGTTAAATTTTATTAAAGAATTTGAAGATTAGAATGGACAAGAAAGATTAGTATCAATATAAATATAATTTAAATATGTTCATAATAAGTTTACATTTAAAAACTTAGAAAAAATAGTTAATTTTTGACCATTTCAATGAATCTAACCATTACAACATAATGAGTGGCACAATGAATATAAATTTATCAGTGATAAAAAATGTGGATTAGATTGATCACTTTACTTGCCCAACTCGAGAATGACCTATCGTCATTTTTTTACGCTAGTCATTTCTAGTTGGGCCATGAGTCATTGCCACCCATTTGTGATCCAAGCACGACCAAAGTTAAGGACATGACTTAGAACAATTATGGCATAGGCTAAGTAAAAATGTTGAGTCATTGCATGCCACTAGCCTAGGCCATGCCAACCTGCTACACTACATGAATAGGCATGAGTAGGATCATGCCAAGCTGGGCTCTTCATTTTTTAAAATTCAAGCCTCATGTTATGTCTAGCTTCCCCAATAATTTGATATATCTAGTCCATAATGTTTTGAAGAATAGCGTGCTTGTCTGAAAAATAATGTATTATGTTTGATAGATATTATGTATGTGTATTATATTCTATGAATTTTTATATTTATATATCAATATTAACTTAGGACAACATGTTGATTCTAATAAATTTTATACATATCTCAATTCTATTTAAGCTTATAGATGATGGATTGTATATAAATTTCCATTAAAATTTATTTCACATTATATCTAGTTTGATAAAGTTTTTTTTGGTAATTGATAAAATAATTTCAAAATTGAAATAAATAATTTAATTTATCATATTTTCGTTATGAAAAAACATTGTCCCAAAACTAACAAGTACCATTAGAGCATGGCTATTTGTTTATTGAGTTTTTGTTTGCATACTTGTTTGAGTTGAATTATTGTGATTGTGAAAGATATGAATTCACTAAGAATGATTTACTTAAATTCAACCAATTATTCCATTTGAGTAATTGAGTGGTTGTGATTTAGACATTGTGCACCTCAAGCCACTATCACCATTATGCAATGGGTTGGATTTGACACATTCTGCCATATCTCTAAGGAGGTGAGAAAGAATATTATATGGAAGAAGATCGAGTGCATGTTTGAAAAGGATATTCCGAGGAATAATGCATTGATTATCACCCATATTGAGAACGAGAAGTGCTAGAGTGATAATGAAATAGTTGGGCATGTGAATGACTTTCAATATTGGTGAACTAACTTGTATCTATAAAGATGTTATTAGAAGACTAGTAATTAGCTTTGTTACTTAATTATTTATTCAATAACTAAGAAATAATAGATGTATCCTTGAATATGTCATGCCTCATGTTATGTTGAAACTATGTATATAGTTTATGGACTACCAATTTAGTGAGGAGGTTAGGAGGAATGAAAAGAAAGATATTTTTTAGTCTCTAATTTTGAGAGGAGTGCAAGCATAATATGAGCAATTCTAGGAACTCACAAAGAATTAAAAAGAGTTATCCTTCCATTGAGGGTTGGTTTTTCTAAAATATGCATAAAGGCTATAATGATTATGTTATATAATGAATTATTCTTTGTAGTGTTATGACGAAAAAAGGAGATCATATTACTCAAGAAATATTATGAAAGGTGTTTCCAAATTTTGACAATGTAATTATCATGACTCTCTATCGTTTCTACTCCATCCAAGCCTTTGCTCTACCAAGTCTATCAATGCCACTCAATCCTTACAATTTCACTAATAATTATCAATTTCTATCCAATTAAGGTTTTAGTGAAATTTCTCCAATAAACATTATAATAAGTGCATAAACAACAAGATAAGTTTACCAAATTACCCAAAACATTGATACATAAAATGTCAAACAAACTCACACATTAATTATATTACTTATTCTCGAGTAATAAATCTTCATCCAAATATTCATACTAAAAGAAGTAAACATCTAAGATTACTATGACTAGGTTTGATTGCCATGAAGGACTTTTTATTGGAAATAGGGTCAATAAGTTTGGAATTTATTATGAAGTATATGGTTTGTGGTTTAATGTGTTTATACATCAAATTGCATAGAACAAAATTTCTTGGGTTGCCCCCAAAACAGTGATATATTTAATGTCCATAATTATGTCTTCATTATATCTTTAAATTTAGTCCGTAACTTTAGTAGTTCATACTAGCTTCACTATATATATATTTCTTTTTTATCTTGTCTTCCTATTTTCTTATTCAATATTATATAATTTGTTAGCATGTCTATTTTAGGACCTTCTGCCATCGGTGCTGCTACTTTGGGAAATATCATGGTATCGTTGCTTATGATTTTTTTGGAAAATATTGTAACTCTTTAAATAGTCACTGCTTGTGGAATTCCTATCTAGATTATATTAATCAAGGCTTTGTCTCCAATCATGACTTTCATAATTTTTTCAGTAGATAAAGTTGTGGTATCCATTTAATTCATAACTTTCTTTATTGCACCTACCTTTTTTTTCATCTAGCTTTGAATATTCTAAAATTATTTTTTCTACCTTGTTTTTTCTTCCAGTATGTTAACAATCAGTTGAAACCTTTTCTTTACTTGTACATCTGTCATAACGACGAAAGTCTCTTCAATAATTTCTATGTATTGTTGAATTGAGCATTTTATCATTTCCATTTATTCCTTTGCATCATTGGAGTGTATGACATGGATTCTATAGAAGTCATGACTTCATAGTAGTTTGCATCTTCATTATCATTTCCACTATTTTCTTCACGTCATGGTTTTATACTTTTTCATTTTTTTCATCTTCTTCGAGCTAATATTCTTCTACAAAATCTTTCTATCTAAAGTCAGTCTTCAATCTCATCATTGTATATAATAGGTCATCTATTCTCTAGTAATCTTCTTCATCATAATATAGATTTTGTATTCTTTTACAGAGGTTGCATTTTATTAGTTATTCGCCCACACAAAATATGAATTCCACCTTCTTGACATCAATCAACACATATCCAATAGAAAAAAAATGGTCTTCTCAAGATCAAAGTAACATACTAATCTTTCTCCATATCAAACCCAACAAAAGTTTCCAAAAAAATAAATTTATCAACCTTTACCAAAATATTTTCAATAATATTATTTGGAAATTTAATTGAATGATTAGTTATTTCAAGTAAAAGGGCAATCAGAGTATTCTCGCCAAGCTTCAATATCTACAATGCGGATAATGACATCAAATTCATATATTATCCCAAGTCACATTGCACAATTCCATTATGTTTTTTATTGAACTTAATGTAGATTGGCATTTCTGATGATATTTCAATTAATAGAATGTTTTCTAACTTCCAAAACACATTGAGTAACTTTTCAAATTATTCATCCATCTTGTCCTTTCTAAAACATTCTAGAAAAGGAAGATTCGTAGGAAATTTTTATAATTAGCAATCATTTTGTTGTATATTTTTTTAATCATTACTTTGGGTAATCTATATCTCATCACCCTTCTCTATTTTTTTCAGTTATCTCAACTAGGAGCAAGATTTGAGCAGTAGTTTTTATGGATACGATAACTTTGGAGAATATCACACCATGTTGTGTCATGGCTTTGGAAGATGTCAAAAGCATGCTGTGTCACGACTTTGGGATATGGCATGACTAGAAGTGTCAAAATAGGCTAGGTGGCCTAGGCACAACCCACAGCTTGACCTGGTTTAGCAGTGCCTGGCCCAGCATGCCATGGTCTATAATTGTGCCTCGAACCGGGCCAGGCCACCCATAGCACGATTTGTGTTGTGCTGGGCCAACATGAACTGTTCTTTATGTCGGGCTAGGCATGACCCATGTGCCAAGCTTAGAGGCATGTTAAACCAACCAAAGGTGATTGCCTAATGGGGTCCATGTCAGGTGGTCACTAGAGTGGTCCAATTTATTTAAAAGAATCGGCAAAGTGGCTGATTGTAATTGACCAGCTTGTAAGGTGATCACCTGTCGACCACCCATCGACAATCATGCAATGGGTAATGATGAAGCTGCACGACCCATGCATATTTGCCATTTAACATGGTTAGGCACGGCCGTGCACTCGGTTGTGCCCAACGTGTCATTCTAGGCTGGTGGACCATGCTACACTACCATGCTAGGCTGGTGGCCCATGCCACCATGTCATGCAAGGCACACAAGAAAATTTAACCATCTCGTGCATGACCCAACATAGTGGCATGGACGTACCTTGAAAATTTGGCATTGCTGGAATGATAAAACATGTTTGACACCTCTAAACATGACATCTTGTGCTACATACCCAGGCTATGTAATAAATTTTTGGGAAAGTCATGACTTTTTTTATCGCAACTCCCTCTTATATGATAACTTTCATTTAAGCTTCTAATTCATCTTATTTTCTCCCTAACTCTTTGTTGCTTCCTAGTATAATAGACAAACACTTCTTAAAATTTGTCTCGGTATCATTTGGTATTCTAATCATACTCTTCTCTTTTATTGAGATTGCTAGTTGTCCAAGTTTATTCTCAATCTCTTCAGCTTAATTTTTATTGTCATGTTCATCTGTTCTAGCAATGTTTCAATCCATTTCATCTAGTTCTCTTGAAGATAATTTTTCTTCTATCTCCATGAGTAAGGCGAGTATGTTGTTTTTAAGTGATGACTTTTCTACTCTCTTTAGGTGAATATAATTGAAGCTTGATGCTTCTTGTATTTGATACCTCATTGAGTTATTCTCACTTTTTTTAATTTTCCCTAGTTTTCATGCACATTCTTAGGGCTCCCATATGATAGATTTTTTTTTGATTTCTCATATTATAATTATTGTGTGTGGGGATATTGTTGTTTGGTCAAAACTTATCCAACACATGTTTGCTTGTCATTTTGAGATCCAATATTATTGAAAAGCACTTCCATCTTCTCCTCTATAGTGGTCAACACATCTAACTCCAATAATCTAGCATGCTTCCTTCCATGCACTTAATTATTTGGAGTTTGATAGTTATTCTTTACAGCTTTTCAAATAAAAAATATTCTTCCTCGGGCAACGTATTCATCATGAAACCACTCCAAGGCCACATCAATTATGTACTCAGTCAGTTAGTTTAGCTCATTGAAGAATTTTTTTGCTTGGAACTACAACTTAATTTCATACTGAGGGCACCTCCTCAAAGCTCTTTAAATCAGTCTGAAACATCATATAGAATCTCTTGGTTATCTTAGCCAAATTGACTTATCTCTCTCCTTAGTTGAGAGATAGTTTGAGGTGTAAGGAACTTGGTGAGAAATACTTGCACAAGTTCATCTCAACTCTTAATCGAACATCAAGATGAGTACTAGAACTAACTATTTCTCTCTCTCAAAGAAAAATGAAAGTAACTCATTACATTTTTACCATGTAGCATAACTCTAAAAAATTATGATATGGCTATTCGAATCTTCTTAAATATTCCCACTATATTTATGTTGTTGTAACATAACTATCAAACTCATCTTAAACTCAAAGTGATTCACTTGCATGAGTTGCATCTAAATCTTAGAATAGTTATTCTTCATAGTAGGCTGTCAAATCTCCCAAGTTACGACAGGATAGGACTATTGGATAGCTTGTCCTTAACCACCTCAGTAGTCTTCATTGCTTTCATTTATTTCGATAGGCTCTCTCTTAACTCTTTATCTCTGAAGCACTCTCATTATTTTCTTAATTTCTTAGGTCAAAGGGTATAACTTAGTCACAGAAGATCTGCTCATGTAAGAAGTGGCGCTACAAAATAGACAAGAAAATTGTAAAACAAAATACAAATACAATATAAACACTAGAAAATAATCACATCCACAAAACTAGAAATAGTACCCTTGCATAGTTACATCAACTCAAGTTAACTAATCAAATTATAACAAAAAATATCCTTGGTAGCGATGCCAAAAACTTATTGCGACTTTGTTAGGGTGACAGCACTATCATAGATGATACATTCCCTACATCTCATTGGGTGAGGATCTTTCATCTAATATATCTTTGCAAGTATATCGGGAGTACAAGTAATAAAATGGGCATAAGTCTAGATATTAATTCTATAGGGAATGTGTAGATGGTTTGATCAATTATAAGTGAATTAATTTCTGCTTGAGTTGAATAGATGTACTTAATCTTCAAAAAGATACTCAGACTCTAAGGTTGGCTCGCATAATTGTGGATGATGATATTTCTCTAATATTTAGTCAATATTATGTTTGGTTTTTAGACAAGAGGTAGATTGGTGTAAAAATAGATGTATGCTCTCTTAGTATACAAGGTGGCTATCAACCTTGGACTATGACTATCAAAGATGATTCTCTCATAGTTTTCCTCTTGATATTTCAATACCATAGCAACATATTTTTTTATGCGATGGTCTTTCTCACATCTACACTTTTTAGGTAATTGGTCAACTACCCTTGATGATTGCTTCGAATGTATAACTTATATTCTCTAATATCTTATTATCTTAAAGATGCAAAATAGTATTGTACTATATGCATTTTCACTTTAGCCTTCATAAGTATCATACTCATGGTAATTAACATATATTCTTCGAATTGAGACTCAATGATTCCTTGTGGGCTTATAGAAAATCTTTCAAAGCCCTGTTGGGAATGTCCCCATATAAGTTGATTTTTTGGAAGACTTACATTTACATTTAGAGTTTGAACATAAAGTATATTGGACTTTGAAGAAGCTAAATTTTAATTTAAAATATTGGGTGAAAGTATGAAAATACAATTGAATGTGCTTGAAAAAATGAGAATATCTTATTATGAAAGTGTTAGAGTTTATAAGGAGAAAATAAAAAAAGAAATAACATGATAAAAAAATTAAAAAGAGAGAATTTTCAACCATGGTACGCTGTGTTACTATTTAATTCACGGTTGCAAATTTTTCTTTGCAAAAAAAATCAAAATGTTCTAGCTTTTTCATCATCTCAAATGGTCATCCGCATGGAACAATAGAATTACAAAATGATCAATCATTAAAAAAGTTTCTAGTAAAATATGAGGTGAATTAAATACTATTTGGGTAAAGAAATAAAGCGAGAAAAAATATTCATCTCATTAAAGGAACAATAACAAAGAGGAGGAAGACTGACCAAGGACTATAAACCAAGTGCATTGTGGGAGGTAACCCAAGTATAATAAAATAATATATATATTATTTTAGTTTTATTATTTTGTTATAAATTTTCAAGTTGGCTAAAAGATGATGAAATAGGATTCCTAAAAGTACCAATGATTCACACTAAGGTTCCCAAGAATATTTTTAGAGGAGTAGAAGACAAAGTATACCAAAATCGTAAAGTTCAACAAAGACAGATAAGAATGGACATGTTTGAGGAGAATCTATTTATCTTTTTTATATTTCAAGTCAACTGAATTAATTTATTAAATTTTTAGATCAATTTAGCAGTGTTAGTCAATGTGTGATTCAATGAATCCCTATGAAGATAATGCTGCGGGGGTAAATTATAAATGTTGTATCATATTTTTAAGATATGTATATTTCCTATAAAATGCACATTAGATGCTAGTTGAATTCTTTTAATAAACCTTGAGAACCTTAAACTAAAGAGAGACTTATAATTTGAGAACAGTTTTATTAAGCTTTGATCACAAATTTAAAAACTAAACAAAAGAATATAAGAGGATAATTTATGCAAAGAAGACTTAAGTTGGAGGGGTTTGTGAATAAAAAGTGAAGAAAGTATTAATATCTTATATTATTACTTAGTAACCATATGTCTGTATGAGCCCCAGTCCTAGTTTAATTTAGTATACATTTATTAATTTTAAAAATTTTTATCGCCTTATTTGTTGCTTTTGTTAAAATCCTAGATATCTATTTTTATTCATAATTTGATTTTATCTTTAGTCGTTTGAATTAAATATTTTTAATTAATTAACTAAAGTTGATTATTATTTAATTATTTTTACACATATTCATCCATGTGGAGATGGTAATCAATTCACTTATATATTACTTGTTAATCACATACACTTGAATAACTTTTTTTAAGTTTTGTATCATTGTTCAAAATAAACCACTTTTTTCAAATCCCTGGCTTGTCACATATGCACATTGATGATCATATGCATGTGAGAATTGGTACATATGTATTATGTTTGACATGGAAGAGTTGTGAGCATTCAATACTTAATCTGGTTGCCTACCTTGTTCATCATCATTATAATTATAATAAAATAATTTTAAAGAAAAAACTAAGTTTGTTCGGGATAGTTTAGTGCACATCAACTAAGCACACATACAAATGAGTCATCCTGGTTGCTCTTCATAACTCCTTTATTTGGCTTGATTCATTATTGACATCACTAATATCTTTATTTTGTATAATATTAAAGTGAGTCCAAACTATTAATTTTCTTTTAGCTTTTTTATTTTTTAGATATTTAGGTTGAGGTCATGTTAGAAAAATAATGTTTCAGCGGCATCAGACATTTCCGTAGGGTTATCATTATCTATATTAAAATTATATATGGTTACCTTAATATTAATTTCGTTATTGTCATTAAAATTACTATTTTTCATCTTTAATTTTTATTAGTTTTATTAATTATATCTAAATTATTTTTTTTAAAAAAATTAAATATTATTTTATATTAAATTATTAATTAAAATAAAAATAAAAATAAAACTAAACAAAATTTAAAAAATAATATCTGTAAAGTGTAAACTCATTTGCTTAAAGATGTGTGATGTCCGATATCCAAATCTGATATCAGCACCATAGTCCGCACCCCAGTCCCAAGAGCAAGAGGAGAGAGAATGAGAAATGAAAGGAGACGAGAGAGAAAGAGAAGAAAATGTGGATTTATGGATATATATCAGGAATGAGAGAGAAAGATATATTATAGATTTTAAAAAAACAATTTAATAAAATCATTTTTTTGAATATTTTTTTAAATTTTTTATTAAAAAAATTAGGCAGAAACATGATAGCCATCGGATTTTTACTGCTAGCCATTAGGGGCGCATCCAACCGCTAGCAGACATGCAACTTTTATTTTTTATTTTTTAACATTGCTAATGGGGTCGACCCATTGGAGCATTGGTTTCGGGTTTGGGCAAAGGCCCAAAGTGTGGTGTGGTGCATGCACAATGATGTTGTGGTGGGTGGGGATCATGGGTGTCACGGGCGGTCGGGTTCAGACCGCTCTCGAACTCGGCCAATGTTCTGAGGTACGGTTTGGGTCATGCTAAAAAACCGTGCCTTCGGGCCAGGCGGTCGGGTTGTGCTTGGCCCAACACAATGGCCGGGCCACCTAGGCATAGCACAACATGAATTGTGCCTCGATGAGCCTAACATGGGCCTAGGCACGTTTCTAAATCATGATGTGCCAAGCCAAGCACAGCTCAATCAAGTTGTACCTCATGTCGGGACCGGGCAACCCTGCACACTTGATACCTCTACCTAGAATATGGTCTCTCACCTCCTAAATAGGTATATCATAAGGCTCAAAAATATCAAGTATATCCTATAGCTCAAAAATATTAAGTGCATCATGAGGCTTAGAAATATTAGGTATATCATAAGGCTTAAAATTATTACGTGACTACTTAATTCCTTGACCTTTATTAGACTCATCTTTGGAAGGAACTAGCATTGGTTATGTGTAAATAGAAATCTCTATGAAATTACTCTCCTCTCTACTCGAATAACTTCTATCCACAAATTGATCCTACTAAAAATTACCTCTCTGCTCTGAACAAACTTCTTTGCAATTGGATCCCATAAATTACACCCAATTCTCATATTCATAGCCAATGAAGATGCATAGGCATGTAGTATCATTATATTTAGAGCATTCATCTTTTGGGATATGTACGTATGCTTTGTAACAAAAAATAAAATAATAAGTGATCATATAAGATATCTTTCTTAGAATCTTAGTCCAAATTCTATTGAGAACGTCTCCATCCATGTATGTGGTAGAACACATATTGATTACATCAGCAGCCATACCCATACCTTTACCCCAATATTCCTTAGGAAGAAGGGCATGAGAAAGCATGCACTAAACTTCGTCCTTAATAGTCTGATTCATCCTCTCAGTGATGTCATTTAATTATGACATCTTGCCTGATATTTTTCATATCTAATACCATGAGATACATAATAGTTGTTAAATTGACCTCAATATTCTCTCTAATTATCATAGCATATGAAGATCAATTTTCTAATGATCTCTCTCCCAATTCTAGCATAAAATTCCTAAAAGATAGAAAATACACAATCTTTCATTTTTAGTGTATATGCCAATACTTTCCTAGAGTGATCATTAATAAATATGACAAATTAAAGGGTCCCACCGAATATTCTACTCTATATGGAACAAACATTGGTAAGAATAAGGTTGGGATATTCAAAGATTCATTATCCGTACACTATGACCTTTTAACCATGCAGTCCATACAATCATTAAGAGAAGATCCATGGTCAAAAGGCAAGATATTTATTCTAGCTAAAAGCTAATGGCCCTTCTCAATCAAGTGACTAAGTCTCTTATGCCAGAGACCAGTATTGCTCTTTTGATAAATCATATTTGCTTGATCTCTAGATACTATTGCCTGAGTGACATACAAAGTATTCTTCAAACCCCTTGCAAATGACTAATGCATCATTGACCAGTTTCCACCGACTATCACCAAAATAACTAACATATCTCATATCATCCAACATACCAATAGATATCAGGTTCACATGAATATACAATATGTACCAGACATCTCTAAATATCAGTTATATATCTACATCTATAGATAAATGTCTTTCATGCCTAAAATCTATGATGTATTATATTACTCATCTTTATTATGCTATAATTACTAGGCGTTAGGTAGTAACTAATTTAATATGCAGGATGATATAAAATGATGCTTCTGAGTCAATAAGTCAATCAACCTCTTAAGATACTATATTAGTAGAATTATCATCATTGACTAGCATAAAGTTATCCTCCGAGATGAAATTGGCTTCTTCTTGGGTATATCCCTCTCGTGCATTATTGTTGCAATCATTTTCTAGAATAATAGTTTTTTTTTCAAGTTCCCATCACATTATAGTGGTAATACGAGACTATTTTTTACTTTGCGACTTGCCTCTAAAAGAATGAGTTCTTCCATCAGGTTGTTTGTACCTTTTGACACTCCTACCATGTCTCTTGGAAGCAAGAATACCATGAGAAACTCCACTCTCATTTTTTTTCTTTTAATTTCTTCAAACAATAATTTTTTTGAGATGACATGCATCGACATAATACCTCCAAGTAGTAACATGCTTATAAAAACTATAAAGTTATGACAACAATGTGGAAGTGAGCTCAACATTAAAAAAGATAATAACTTATTTTCCAGAACTATTTTCATTGATGAAAGTTAATTCATTAGGGCCTTAAAAGATATTAATGTGTGCTAACATTAGACTAATATATTTGAATTTTAGGTCAACTAGACATATAAAAATTAATATTTTATTTCTATACGTATTCTTTTCGAATACAGATATTTATCCATTACCAAATTGTAGAGGTTTCCCTAATGTGCATGATTCTTCTTCACTGATTTTTTCAAGTTTTACATTTTTCCTCACTAGGTCATACAATCATTTGACTACAAGGTAGTCAAGTATTCGGATTGGGGGGCAGGACATAATTTGGATCATGCCAAAGAATTGTGCCTTTGGACCAGGGTATCGAAGCATGTCTGACTCGACATGAGGCTCGGGTTAGCTCGGCACGACACGAGACAAGCCGTGCCTTGAGCCAGCCTTGCACCAGCCTAGGAACAGTTCTGGACCACACTAGGCCAGGGACATCTAAGTCATGTCTGGGCCCGGGCCCGGACTACCCGACATGTTTGACACCTCTATTCTAGGGTCTCTTCAAGGAAATATTATTTTCTTTTCATTCTTTCTCCTCCAATGTTGTAGACTTGCAATGATGATGTGCACGGGCTTGAAGCAGAATTTATGAGTGCTCTCAATTAATTTGGTGGAACACATTAAGGTCGTGATTATTTTTTTGGATGAATGCTGAAACCAAATTAATTTCAGCATTCAGCCATTTATTTTTTTTTATTTTTTACTAACTTATCACTGAATTTTTTAAAAATATAGATGAAATAAAAAAGTCACAAATTTTGATTTTTTCCATTCAGAAAAATCTCGCTCCCTCACAATCAAAACCCTCACTTCGGTCTCCACTTATCTATTCAACATTAAGCAAAAAAAAAAAAAAACAACGACTTAATACTTAATGCTATTAAGTACTATTTATTATTAATCTTAAAAAAAGTTATATTCAGCATTAAGTACAAAAAAACAAACGATACCTAAGTTGAGTAACATTAAAATTGATTTTGACAAATCCAAGATTAAGTTTGTTCGAATATTTTAAGAATTTCAAGAGTTTTAGCAGATTTAGATCAAATTTTGAAAATATTTTTGATGTAACAATTATATATTTTGGACAATATTAAAGAATTAAAAATTTTGGAATAACAAAAAAAAAGTTAATTTCAAGTAAAAAAGAAAACCATACTTTTTTAGTAATAGAAAATTTAATTTTTGGTAGAATTTGAAAACTGTTTTTTTTGTAAATTTTTGCTAGAATATTTGTAAATTTTAATTATTACATTCAAAAAAATTAAAATTTTGGTGGAATAAAAAAATTAATATTTTGTAGAATTAAATTCACTTGTGGGGTGCATTTTACTTTTTGACTATAAAATTATTATAAAATTATGCTGGTTCATTTCTCCAAAATTTTGATGTGTGTGTATGTATTATTTGTGTACATACTTGTGCATTTATACCTAAAATTAATTTTTTTGTGATTTGTAAAAAAAAATTTGGGTTATGTAAGAAGAGTCGAAAAACTTTTGATACAAGATTTCTTAATATTTGGGCTGATGTTTACCCCAATAAATAATATTAGAGTGAAATAATTAATTTTTTGGTGATTAGAATTTTTATTTGTTCATAGACATATTACTATATCTTCGAGATGAAAGAAACTAAATTAGTGGGAATGATTTAAGTTGAAATTCTTTATTTGTTCAATCTATCAAACAAAAATGTTAGATATTTTAATGGCAAAAGCTTAATTGACATGGTTGTCGTTCAACTAAAATTAGATAAAATAAATAATAAAGAGTAAATGAGAGTGCACTATAAGATCTCAACCATGATTTAACATTGGGGGAGGACAAACACTTTTTAATCACATTTCCATAATAACAAATGCATATATGATATGTAAAAGAATTGAGTTAATATATGAGAAAAATACACCAAAAAATACATATCATCTTAATTTTGTACTTGGTTAACCTAGAATTATTAGGATAGAGATGTTGCTACACGTGTGTAATTTCTAAGAACTTGCTAGCATCTATAATTGGATGATGTGCTTTTCAGCTTATTTTATGATAATCAGGAAATATTGATTCTATCTTTCAATATCTTAACCCCAAATATCATCCTCACCATGACTTTAATTATATATGATCATATAAATGAGGTTGCGAGACAAAGGAAAAAAAAAGCTTCTAGGTATGCTCACTTTTAGAGAAAGATAAAAAGATGCCTAAGAGTTGTAGGCATGCTCACTTTCAGAGTAAGATGAGAGGATGCTCAAGACTTGTAGGCATGCTCAGTTTCAAAGAAAAATGAGAGGATGAGCAAGATTTCTACTAGATGCATGCTAGAAGAGGGAATAGAATATTCTTCTATGGGGAATTCCAAAAGTAAGTTAACAACAATGTACTAATGTGATCAAGTAGGACACTTAAAAAGAAATTATCCAAATAAGAAGAAACTATAAAAGAAGCATATGAGAAGAGATGATGTTGGGAGAGAGACCAATTCTTTTGTCATGGAGAGAGATATTGCCTTAGTTAGTGATGTAAAGTCTAATGATGTGTGAGGAGAGTGGCTGGTTGATTGACTTTGACATAGTTCAAAGGGAAAATAGTGACACATTGAGTGTTGGGCATATGTCAGTTGATTCTAAGAGTTGTTCAAGATGTTATGAATATTCGGATGAATGTACGTACCATTAATGATAATGTTGAATGATATTAGTCATGTGTGGAGATTGAAGATCATTAAAATAATTATAAAAAGTCACTAATAATTATAAGGGATAACAGAGTATATTCCATGCATGTTACACTTGTTATTGGTTGTTTAGATTATATAAGGGTCTCGCGAAAAAAAAAACAAGCACTAATTCCTAATGACACACACACACACACACACACACACACAAAATATATATATATATATATATATATGTACGCATAGATGATCAACTTTATGTAAGAAAGTACTCCACATATTATCACGATCTCATCTAACAATTATTTGTGGATAATTCATATGATTTGGAAAAATAGTATAGTCATGTCACTTTCAACCAATTTTTCGATGAGATTGATGATGATCAATATGGATAAACTATTCGTCATATTACTACTCTCATTGTAGTTGTTTCTAGGGATCAAATAGATCAAAGGGGAGATTGTGTTGGAAGAGAAAATATATGTTTGTACCCCAACCCCTCTCATGGATCAACATGATCAATGAGACCTTACAATTTAGAGGGAAATAATAAATGAATTAAAAAGAATATATATTTTCTCGGGTGACTTTCCAAGAATTTGGGTTCCTGTATCAAGATTAAATGTAAGTTATAATTTATTAAGTTAAGAATATTTTGGTATTATGATAATTGAGAGCATGACAAAATTTGAGCTATTTTTTTTCCTTTTTTTAAAATATTAAAATTTGAGTTTTGTCTATCATTTTTTAAATATTAAAATTTGGGCTATTTTTTTTTATTTTTATTTTTTTTTTGGATTGGTGCTCCAAAACATAGTTATCACAAAAAAAAAAAGAATGGCAAAATAATGTTTGACATGAAGGAAAAAATACTCTTAGCATCTTCATAATATAATATTTTCATAATATGAGAAATTTAATTACAACAAATACATATATTTATCTTCAGGATGAACAAAATATATATTTTTGACAATTAAATTTATGTTGTATATTTTATTTTATGACAATAATCTATCACAAAGTTATGCTATATATAAATAATTTATAAATAAACATTGTATTTATACTAAATTAACTCCACTATGATTACATAAATTTTTTGAAACATATAAATTAAAAATTTAAATTAACATCACTAAAAATTAATTAACAATTTACAGCCCTTGAATTTCTAATTTAATAAGAAGAAATAAGCCAAATTCTTTTAAGAATCGGCTCGTACCGTAATAGAAAAGAATCGGCCAAATTCTTTTAAGATTAGATTGTTTCACGTTCACCCCTTTTTCAGCTTCCTCCATCACTCTTCGCATCTCAATCAAATTTTCATTTGTTACTTAAACACAAGATACATTCTCAACCCATTTAATAGTCAACAAGTGTGTCTTGACTCTATAATATGACATCTATATATTTGTCTATAAAAATTACATTTAAAAGTAATATTTTCTCCTGCTTTTCCTTTACTCAATTTGCTTGTTTCGTGACGTACCTCCATAATGTAATATTATCATATTGATTATTTTATTGATTATTTGAATGCTAAGAATTACTACTCATTATATAATTCTGCATCAAACAAAATAATACATTTAAATAAATCTAAATTATTTCAAAACTCAATCTAATTTTTTTGTTAATCCAATCAATTAGACTAATTCCATAAAATTCGCATATTTACATATTATATTCATTTAAATTCAAAATAAATTATAAAATAATCATACTTAGGATTCATAATTTATTTACCGCTCTCGGATTCATGATATGTAATAAAAACTCTAATTCCAAATTCATAATAAAATCTCTTTCAGAATATATAATTTTCTCCAACTCACTCCCAGGAGTTGAATTGTGTAAATTTACATATTACATTTATTTAGATTCAAAATAAATTATAAAACAATCATACTTAGGATTCATAATTCATTTACTACTCTCAAATTCATGATTCGTAATAAAAACTCTAATTCCAACTTCATAATATAATCTCTATCGAAATAGATGATTTTCTCTCACCCACTCCCGGAGGTTGAATTGTGCATATTTAAATATCACATTCATTAAATTCAAATATAATTTATAAAACAATCATACTTGAGATTCATAATTTATTTATTGCTCTCAAATTTATGATTCGCAATAAAAATTCTAATTCCAACTTCATAATAAAATCTCTTTCGGACTTACATTATTCCTAAGCTCGTTAAATAAATGAGTTCAATTTGGAAAAAAAAATAAAATTAGCAATCAAACTATAAGCCTATTAGACACTGATAAAAAAATACTTGTACAATCTTAGTATATTGGAGTATCTATGTAAGACACAATTAAGGCCCTAGTTTCTAACATGTCTCATTCTAGAAAATAATAAAAGACAGATAATTATATCAAAAAACATTGAGAGAAATTAAATAATCTCACATAGATGTAAAATCTAAAACGGTATCGATTAAGAAATAATAGGAAAAGATATCCAAATATTGAGGTAGATTGCAGTTAAATTATGTTTCTCTAAAAATATTTCAGAACATACTTTTCGACAAAGAATGTCTGAATTATTTCAATTATATTTTTATTCTTTATTTTAGCAAGCTCAATTTGGTGGGATGTGTTGGTGCAGGAAGTACAAATATAATTTTAAGATTCATATAATAATTATTGAATTAGACTGGCATATATTCTAATATGTTATTACTTTTAAATTTTTTATATTTTTATCAAATTATTTTTAAATATTTTATTAAATTTCTAAAAAATAAAAAAACTTATGATATATCACGAAAAAATATCTATGCATATTACGAGTAGTTATCAAAAAAAGTAATAAATTTCTTAAGCACTCTTTGCTCACATTTCTACAAGGCTCTCATATGTCTAAATATATCATATCAAACGAGTCCTTACTCAAATCAGATTATCATGTAGGATAGAAAACTCTAATAAATTTTCCTAGCTCGCATGTCTCACACTCTAAAAATCAATTATTCTTAAAACTGGGACAATGTATTATCAACTTGGCCAATGATATATAATTACCTTGAGAATACACAAATAAATAATTAAACATATTCAAACAACTAAGCACAAATCTTATCGTCGAATACAAAATATATAAGCCACCCAGCTCAAACCCAAATAAATTATTCCTTAAAGTATCTTGATAGTACAAATAAATATCAATAGAAATAAAAAAAATAAAATTGAGTTATTTGGATAGATAACTGACATTAAATAAAACAATATGAAAATTGAAAATAAGCAAGACAATAAAGTAACGTAGACCTAAGTTAGATATTCTCATATTCAAATATTTTTGAAAACTCATTATGGCCTACAATAATATTTTTAGAATAAGAAAATTAATAGTAAAAATAATAAAATTACATTTAATTTAAGTATTAGCTCGTGTTTCAACAATCTATAAGACATGAGTAAAAATATGAGTAAAACAATCAATTAAACTAGAAACAAAGAAACAATCTATTATTTCTTTTAAGTTTAAAGTCAATTTTCTCTAGTAATTATAAGTGTTACGATAAATAAACTAAGTATCCACCTGTATGAATGGCCTACATTCTAGCACAAAGCAAGGCATGGGTCATTCAGCATGCCCAACATGACACACACGATGAGTGGACTACACGTGCTTATTCATGTTGGACATTAAAAAATAGGCACCTATCGGTCACAAAACATTTTTATAATAAAATATTAAAAAGGATATGTGAAGTGCACGTACCTAATTTTAAAAAAATAGTCATTGCCTTGAAATGGCAAGAGACTGATAATAATACATGTCATTATCCTTTTGATTGCAATTAAAAAAAAAAAAAATAAAATAGTTAAAATGTAGCAGTTGAATTTTGGTCTATTGGTAATTAGCAAAAATCTATTAGTTATTTTAATTTTAATAAAATTTATAAATAAAAATTTAACATTTATAGTTTTTCATACTTAAATTGAAAATTTTCTCTTTTCTAACAAATTTTCAGCTCCTGATAATTCTCTAAATTGTGTTTAACGAGCAATATTACTATTTGTATTTTTTTTAATATTTATTGTAATATAGTATAAAATATAATCTAGTAATTATAAATTAATATTGACGAACAAACATTGCTATTGTGGAGCAGACTTGTGTTTCCTAAGCTTCAAGTTCATGTTTCAATTTTCCCAATGTACACATGTTATATTTTTGTTTATTTTCTCTTTAGTACTTACTTTTAGAATTAATTACAAAATCTATCTTCCTAAAAATCTCTCAAATTTAAAAATAAAAAAAAATTGATAAATATAACAAAAATGAGGTACATATTGATTCAGATATTAAAAATCTGATGAAAAGATATGAGACTGTGATATCTCCCAGTCATAGATCAACCTTGGCTCCAACATCCAAAAAACCTAATAATAATTAAATATTTATAGTATGCACTCACTTAAAGATTATTTAAAAAAAAATTCTAGAAAGATCAAAAAAATTCAGCATAAATGAAATTTAACACTTAAGAAGATATACCAAATAATACATCAAAAAATATACTATATTAAATCATGAGCAAATTCAACTAAGCAGAAAGATCTAAGAATATAAAACTATTTCATGTTCAATGACTTCATTTACTGACCATCATAAATTTATAAGAAAAACATTGCTAGATCCATTGCTAGCACGAATTTTCTATTTCGAATTTTGGAAGATCTTATGCTACTTCTTTTAATACAAATATATTTCCAGCCAACCTCTTATTGGATCCCTAAGATGGCCAATAGAAATAACATAATAAAAAATTATTAAAAAAAATAATTAATTATTAACTAAATTAAAACACAAAATAGAGTGATCTCGATATTTTCTAATATTTGGACTAGTCATAATCACAAAGTATTTGCATGTGTCACACATACTTTATTGATTCTAACTAGAAATTGAATAAAAAATCCTAAGATTTTATGAAATCTTTTATATTTATTATTGTCCTATCATAAATAAGTATCTATAAAGAATTTTTAAAGAATATGAGATAAAATTAAATATAAAATATTTAATATAATATTTAATAATATCTCAAATAACAATGTGCCAATAAATATTTTTATAATAAACATTAGAAATGGTTTCTTAATAATTATTTTTCATGCTTGTTGTACGCATAACATAATAAACCTATTAGTATATAACATACTAACATACTTTTATATACTATATAAGTTATTAGGGATACAAAAAAAAATTTCAATCAAATATAAAATATCATTAAAAGTTTATATATCTAATTTTAGATTCATGTGTTGGCTATCAACATATTATATCTAACTACGTAAATAATAAAATTGGTGAAATATTAATTAATGAATTCGACTATTATATACTTTCATGACATGCATTTTAATTTTTTAAATTTATGATTCAATGAACATGTGTTCATCTGTATATACTCGCATGACCAACATTGCACTTAAGTTTATATGTAACATGAATAGTTTCTTTAATAATATAGAAAAATATATATTTTGGTATCGTGACTATTATGATAAAAATAAAGAATTTAAAATATTAGTCCTTTATTTTATGTATTTATTACTTAGCTACTTGTATAGATCTTAGGATTAAGATAAAAAATAATATTTAATACATATTCATTCGCACGAACTAATCATAAGAACTAAATGATACAATTTATAAATAATTAGATAATATTTAAATAGTATAAAATTAAGTTTGATAATTTAAACAAATCTCCAAGTATGAAGATGAATATCATATTCGAAGAAAATTATTTTTTCATTCAGTTAACTATGGACAAATAATAAAAAGGTTGTAGAATATAAGCGAATTACCATGATACTTCATTTTATCTCTAAATGACATGAAAAATATTGACATATTGAGTTGATAAAAATTATACAAATCTATTTTTCTCATATAATTTAAAATAATATATGATTTAATAACCCCTATAGTATTTAGCATTGTATCAAAATCTAATATTTCTGTGTCTATCAACTTAATTTCAGATATAAGTAACATAATACATCCAAATACTATTAAATCTACGTAAAGATTAAAAAATATATATAAATGAATCTTTAGAATAAAGTAAATAGGTATAAGTCAATAATGACATAGATAATAATTTTGATATTGACTCTTAGAGTTGTACTGACCCAAATTAAAATGAGTGAGATGAGTGACTAATATTATGTTTAATTTATGTTACTAATAATGATTCTTCACTGCATGCATTATCTTAATATTTTTTATTGTTAATTTTGTACACAAATATATATATATATATATATTATTATTTATTTATTTATTTATTTATAATTTCAATTAAAATTAAAATATTTTTTACCGTATATGTAACTTGTATTGTGTATATTAAATTTTTAAAAATGTATACTAATAATATGTAATATCATATATGATATATACATTATTACATATTAACCAATGATGAGAAAACTAAATCGTACTGACCAGTCAGATAGGTCCTACCATCAACCAGTTACTAGAATAATATGATTGTGTCAATTAGATCAATATCTCATCAAATCAGAATTAAATTGATAGGACCGGTGATCAGACAAGTGAACTAGCAAAACAAAATAATTTTTAGAGAACTAATTCAAATTACATGTCATTTAAAAAGTTTTTTTGTGATGTCCAAATAGGATTTGATACCCATGACCCAAGGCGCATAAAACAAGTAGTCTATCATTAGGCTACCTAGCACTTTCATGTTGTTTGCATATTAATTATTAATATTTAAACTACATTCTCATTTATAAATATTTTAATAAAGCAATTAATATTAATTATTTTTTAATCTTATTTTATTAATTACCAAAATACACAAACTATCATTATTATGTTTTAAACAAATCTTTTTTATTTCATTTATGTAATAATTAAATATAAAAAAATATAAATATAAATATAATATTAATATATATATATATATAAATCATTTATTTGATATTATTAAATATATTAAATTAAATAACTTTTACATAAATTAGATTTACAAAAAAAGTTAATATATATTTTAGTTATTTTATAATTTTTTCCAACTATTTTCATTAATTTTTAATAATTTTCATATCTTTATTAATATTTTATTGATATTTCTCATATATTCATAATTCAAATACTATATATTTGTATTTATTAATATTTTCATCTATATATGTAATATTTTTAAATTATTTTAAATTTTAATAATATATAAAATATCTTTATGATGACACCAGTTCCATAACAATTTGATAGTGGGCTGATTATCAGCCCAAACTGTGAACCGTGAACATGTAACTTTTTCGATTTAGTCATCGGTTCAATTTTGTCGATATTGTTATTAACGTTACACATCTATAATTACATACAACAACAGCATACACATTACACATACAAGCTTTAGCTGCAGCCTAGCCAAGTGCCTATTGCCTACTGCTACTAGATAGTCGGCACTAGTTGAAGCTATTGGTACCAATTGGCCACTGCCTACTTCTAGTCCAATAGAATATAGCCTAGGCCTACTAGATATCCAGACTGGGCAGCAGCCAGTCTAATCCAGAGTCCAGTGTAATGCCTGGCATGGGCAAGGTGCCCAGCCTGAGCATGATGCTTGGTTTGGGAAGAGTGACTGGTGTAGGCAGAGTGCCTGGCCTAGGCCACTGCCCAGTGTTAGAAGCTAGCCTAGCTGAGGGAAGGCCACTGGCACCGAGTGGCAAAGTCAGGCTAGCCTAAGTTAGCCACTATCGTGCCAAAAGTTAAGCGTGTCTAACCCAACCCAACATGCTCAATTTCCACTGCAGGTCAAAGAGGTCGTGCCAGTTCATGATGGGCCATGTCAAGCTTGACTTCCATTTAGCCATGCTAGCACAACACAACTCAAGTCGATTGTCAGTCGTGTAGGTCTGTCAGATAAAATGACAAGTAAAATTAAGATTTCTTCAATTCAAAATCTTAAAATAAAAAATTAATCAAATTACATAAATTAGACTTAAAAAAATAGTAAACTCCAATTTGGGGTTTTTCCCAAACATTAAATTGGAAAAAAATACTTTTAAACCCTAATTTTTGAGACAATTTCTAAACACACCACTGCTATCTTCACACACTACGCACATTGCAACAATTGCAACAACTACCACACAACTATTGAGTGATCACTGCACTACAACCATGCTGCCAACATGTAATCGATCTCAAGCTGAGTTATTACTAACAATTAAGATAGTGCGTACACATTAAGATTATTGAGTAGTTGCAACATAAAAAACACTAATCATATTTTATTATTTCCACAACTTTAATATCCTTTTGTCGGATCAGCATAGTCTGTGTCATAAAAAGAAGCATAATTGTTAAACAAAAATATTAAATGTACCAGTCCCAACAGAGTGAGTGCATTATCCCCCAAGCAAGATGTAAAAATTTCATGCTGTCGACAAGCCAGATCTTTACACTAAAGAACAAAAAACACAATTACAGGAATTTTAGTTCGTGAAATATTCATTTATTTAATATGTATAGATTTACATGGAGGTTATATTGAGTGGACAAGGCTTTTACATTATGTATTGGGTAGCTTCGTTGATGTGTAGAGACAATATGTTGCACCTACTGTAAGATAATCTTTTTATATTGCAATATGATAACTAGCACAAGTATTATGTTGCATCATATGCAAATTAAAGTGACCTTTAGTAAAATTATTATTAATATTGTATCATTTTTTATCCTACGGTTTTGATTTATTGGAAAAATATATTCTTAGAATAATATAATACTAAAAACATAAATGTAATATACACTAATAAATTCATATTTTAAATATCGTTATATAATATATCAAAATGATTGAGAAACTTACATCTCGAATATTATCATCAAAAATATTAAAAAATTTATTTAAAAAAAAACTTGAATACTCTTAATAAGACAAGAAGGTTCATACAAGTTTACAAACAAAACTTAAAAAAAAATATTAGTTGTGGCATCTTGAGGACGTCATGAACACAACTTTTTATTCTACCATTTGAAAATATATTATAGTAATATTCTCATCAATAATCTTCTCACCTAGTAAGAAATCATTTTTAACTATTTGTTTCGTTTGCTTATGAAATAATTTTTATTCTACCATTTGAAAATATATATATTACAACATCGACTATAATGATAAAAATTAGTGGGTACATATATGATTTCCTAGAGCATATGATGTATCTAAACAACTCACAAGTAACTGTTTACATCTTTCTGTACTTTGACTATATACTAGATCTTTAAATAATTATTTATCTTTTAATTTTCTATTAGAAAAATTTAAATAATGAAAAATACAAAATCATTTTTTAGACTTCCACTTGGTATATGCTGGTGCCTAACTTGAAAATTATTATCCAACCAACTAAAAGTGTTGACTCCAAAAAGAGATCCAAAGTCTTTGGAGACTTCTTAACAAACCACATTATGCAAAGAAATGCACTGAGATAAATCTAAAGGATAATCAAAGAAATAACTAATATATAGTTGTATATACTAATTACTATATCTAATATAGTCATCATCAAATAGTTAAATTATCATATAATTTTTTTACAAGTAATAGGGTCAAATAAAGATATCACATAAAAAATAAAATCAATAACAAGATCGATATGAATATTCACTAAAATACAACTCAAAAGATTAATATTTACAAAAATATCAAATAAATATCTTCTTTGTAAGAAAAAAATACTACTAGTATAATAAGTCATCTCTAGGAAAATAAAGTATTTAAGTATTTCAAGATCATTTGTCTGAAACTCTGCTAGAAGATATGCATATCCTCGAGTTTGATGATCTAAAACTCGGCATATCTCACAATCAAAAAATCATCCACATAGATCATCATCAAAATCATCATTCTAACGTGATTTATCATGAAGAATATAGAAGGGGTAATAACATACTCGTGTAACTCAAATAAAGTGATTACCTATGAAAACTTCTCAGATTAAACTCATAGTGACTACTTCAAGCATGCGATATTTTTCATAATCTATAAATATATCTAATAGTAATGTTTGAAACCCAAGTGACTACTTCATATATACATCATCCTAAAGTTAACATCAAAAAAATATATTTTTAATGTTTAACTCATATATCCTACAACTCTAAGATAGTGCAAAAAAATAAAAATATATATGAGATCATCTTGCCTACTAGAGAGTAGGTGTCTGTCGTCTAGATCAAATATCTAGACAAATTTCATAACTACAAGTCATAAAGGCAATCTAATTTTCTATCTAGAGATATCTTCATAATGAATACTTACAACTAACAACAAAATTTCTCGAAGGTCGTGATACTAAATTCACAATCTCATTAGAGTAGAGAGAATACATCTCTTCCATCATGATCTCGCATCAAGTCAAATGAGATAATACCCCAGAATGAGATTTAAGTATTTTTGTACATTCACGAGAAATATAAAAAAATTTAAAGAATAAACAATACAAGGGTATGATAAATTATATGAAATCAAGTATAAAGTATAACTCATTTGTTCTTTTGGAAAGAGATTGAAAGGCCAAGATTAGAGAAACTAGTTATAGGATCATCTACACCTCAAGAGGTACATTTCTTCTCTAAGTAGGTTGGGATATCTTGTTCTCCTGATATACTCTAAGTTCTAGGTGGTCAAGTTTCCTAATCTCCGGCTCAAAATGAGTATGTACTCACAAGACTCATAGGCATTTGTGTCAAATATGCTTAAAAAAAATTCTATGCCTAGGAAATCTAAGTCTCTAATGAATCAACAGATTTAAAATTATTGATAAATATACTAACTTCATGATAATACCATCATAATAAGTACCAACATTTTCAAATATAACAGATAGGTGCCTCTCTCAATAAATTAGCGGTTTAAGCAATGTTTAGATAAAGAAGTAAGAGTAATGGATCCAGTGCAATATTTGGATCCAGTGTAATATCGTACCATGTTAAATGAGATAATACCTCAGAATAAAACTTGTGTATTTTCATACCATTAAAAAAAATATTAAAAGAAATCAAAAGAATAAACAAGACAAAAATATAATAAATTAAATAAAATCGAGTTTATAATATAATTTCTTTGTCCCTTTCAAAAAGAGATTGGAAGGTCAAAATAGAGATACTAATTATGAGATTATCTATGCCTCATTAGGTGCATCTCTTATTTGAGCATGTTGGGATATCTTGTTTTCCTTGTATTACACTTTAAATTCTAAGAGGTCAAGTCTCCTAGTTACCAACTCAATAAGATTATGTATTCACGAAGACTCAAATTATTATGTCAAATATGCTTGAAAAAGATGTTTATACCTAGAAAATTTCACTCTCTCAAGAATTAATATAAATTAATTTTATTGATTGATATAATAATATTATGATAATATCATCATAATAAATACCAATATACTCAAATATAACCAACAGGAAACTCTCTCTATAAATTAGTGGTCTAGGCAGGATTTTAGATAAGGAAGTAAGAGTAATGAATCCAATACAATATTTAAATTCACATGCTTCTTAGACTTGTTGAACAATGAGTTTTACTCAAAAAAAAAAAGTTTTCACTCGCTAAAAGATACCTATCTCTGCTAAAAAATACTTATATCCTCTTTAATACTCGATAATACATGGAAAATATATCTCAAAATCCTAGATATTAAATTTTATCATCCTTAAGATTAATCAAGAACAAATTAGGAGAATCAAAAAATACTTGAAAAAAGACTAAAAATATTTCTTAGGATTATAAGAATGAACAAGGTATCAGACTGATGAGATAAACTAATAATAAAATTGTATCTATCCAAAAATATTTTGGAATATCTTTTTAATATGAGTGTCCGAACTATCTAAATCAGATGTCATAGCTCTGTATACAAGCTGGACTGTTGCATATTACGATTTTAGTTTAGTTCTTGCAATTATAAAAAAGATTTATTACATATTTTTATTTTTTTATGTATGTAACCTTATCTCCTAGAAGGAAAAGACAAATAATAAACTGCAATAGTTATATATAAATGTTTATGCATGTGTCAAGATATATATATATATACACACACACACACACACATACATACAAATGATGTTTATTTATAATATCTATATATAAACATCATATATATGTATATATATAGTATACATAAATGTATATAAATATGTTTATATATAAATGTCATACATGTGTATACATTAACATTAAAACATTTATATTCAAATGTTAAATATTTTTATATAAAAACATTTAAATATGCACAAACAATTATATAATAATGTTTTTATACAAAATAATTATATACAAATATTTATTCATAAACATTATATATGGGTGTTATATATAATATTTCTTACTTTATAATTATCGCATATATAACATTATATATAATCAAATCATCTCACCAAGAAACATCTATCAGGAATAATTTTTATTATTTCATAATCATCCAATATTAATGTGGCATAACATCATACAACCACCTACTCCATCTCTCATCATCAAAGGAGAAAACCAAATCCATATATAAACCAAAAGGAAATTAAAAAAACTTTACATGTTGGATGCTCCTATCACCAAACAAAAAATCATACCCAATCTACAAAACATAACCTAACAAGATGTTTGAGAGAGGCTAATGTATCGATAATCTTACTCGTAAAAATCAAAGAAGCATAATCTAGTAAATCTCATACCCAAGACTTATCTCCATTGAACAAATATAATTATCAATAAAAATAATAAAAAATTTTAAATCTAAATCAACAACTCTTTTATATCCTCAAATATATAAGTTAATATAATTGAATGCGTCATTATATTGCCTAATATTAGATGATGAAGTTGAGAATATATCACTAAAAGAAAAATAATACTCAAGTATCTAGTAGGCTTCCTAATTATAGAGAAGTACAAACAAATTATACTCCCCGAAACTAAAGAAAATCTTGCTTAAATCTTTCTATCCTGAAAAAAAATATTAAGAGAAGAATAATATTAAAATTGAATGTTTAGAAAATAATTGTTCGAAAATAATAACCAAAGATAAAAATAAACTATTCAAAAGTCAATAGTCTCACAAGTTGTAGCCTAGAGGTGTCAAAGAGCAGGGTCGAGTCGACCCATCTCATTTTTTGCTGGCCCAATTTGGCCACCGTGCGGTGCCCCGCACAACCGGTACAGTAACCACGCCGTGCCTGGCACGGCGCGGCTTGAGAACCATCGGCCCATCAAGGCCCGTAGTCTTGGCCCATACCGATTAATGTCAGGTCATGCTTGGACTTGTCGGGTTGTACCCTATTTTTCCAACAAAATAAAAAAAAATACAACTAGGTCCTTGTACCAATTTACCATGCCTTCAGGCCAGACACATTGGTCATGTCTGGCCCGACACAACACGAACTGTACAAAGGGTCGGCCTAATCTGGCCCACGACACATTTCCAAATCGTGCCGGCCAGGCACTGCTGAACTAGGTCGGCTTCGAGCTGAGCTCGTGCCACTCGTCCCATTTAACACCTCTATTGTTGGCTTATACAATTGTCAACAGACTAGGGCATCTCACATTTTAGATGGTCTTGGCAATAATAAAATAAAAAAAAAGTAAACTTAACAAACTACAATACACATGTAAAGTTATATAAAAATTCAAAATATCAAGTTTTGAGATAAGAAAGATAAATTGATACCTATTAAGACCTTCGTGAAGATATCTTCTGATTAATTTATTATATAAATAAAAATTATGACAATTATCTTACCCTAAATATTTTCAATAAGAAAGGAGTAGCTCGCTTATACGCATTTAGTCTACTTGTAAAATGCTGAATTATATATTATATATCTCATTGTTTGACAATAATAATAAATGATTATTGGAGAAGAAAATAGATATTCAACCTCCTCAAACCTATGTCATATCCAAAATATCTCATCTAATCATAGTCATCACCCTAAAATTTGTCTCACCCCTAGGTATCAATATAAGTATTCATCTTTTACTTTTTTATGAGAGAAAATTACCCGCAACATAAGTGTAAAAACTCATAATGAATTTCGTTTCAATGCAAAATAATATCAAGTTCTAATATTAATAGTCGACAAACAAATATCCATAATTAATGAAAAAAATATCAAATCTTGAAGATCATTTTCATACCTCAGTTGTGAAGAGCCACATTTTAATAAATACAAATAAAATCTAGAAAACAACTATTTATATAGATTATATAAGTTATATCTTGAATGATGATAATAAGATAATTAATTTTTCCTTTTGTAATTTTAAAAATATTAAAATCAATTTGAAAAATTATATAAAATACAAATTTAATACTTAAATCAATTAGAGTATCTACTGATAACTTTGGGAGATTAAAATTTTCTTTTATCTTTCTTGCATATTTTAAATAAAAAGAATAATAAAAATCTATTGTTAAGTATTATAACACACACACACATATATATTACCATATTTTATTTTTAAAAATTTTTATTATAAATTTTCACTTTATCTAGATTATTTTTGTATATAAATAAAACTATCACATCTAAAAGATTAAATTAGCTTATGGTGACTAAGAAATCACGTAAAAAAAAATTTAACAAAATGATGTTTGCTAAGTATATATTCTATATATATAAATATAAATATATATAGACAGACACACACATATATTTATGTATATATGTATATATATATATGCATAGATATATGTACGCAAAATTATATATATATAT
This sequence comes from Sapria himalayana, assembly GCA_029783825.1. NCBI lineage: Eukaryota > Viridiplantae > Streptophyta > Magnoliopsida > Malpighiales > Rafflesiaceae > Sapria > Sapria himalayana. The sequence goes on along the minus strand of JAREIK010005876.1, from coordinate 34,136 downwards.
ATATATATTAGTATATACATATGTATGTAAGTGTGTGTGTGAATGTGTATGTATATTTATTCATTTATATATACATGCTTTTATACATATATAAATATGTAGAAAATATATATGTGTGTGTGTGTGTGCGTGCGTGTGTGTGTATAAATATTTTTATTTATTTATGTGTATATTTATATTGATATATAGATATGTGTCTATGTGTGCATTTGAAATGACAAGAGATGATTGAAAGTTATTAGAAGTTAATATATGTGTGGATATATTTAAAACAAATAGAAAAGTTATGGAAAAGTTTTTAACTTTTCCTATAAATATATAAACAAAAGTTATGAAGAGGAACAAGGATATATATATTACAAGTATATATGCAAGGATCTCTCCAAAAGTATATGATACATTAAGATAAAAAAAAGAATATCTTCAAAAGCATATGAAACACGAAGAGAAACTAAAAAATATGGATGAGGCATAGACAAAAGAAGTTTCAAAAACTTCTTAAATTCAAAAATGAGTCTCAAAAATGAAGTACCAGGAATAAGCAATAAGTTCCAAAAGAGAGTTAAAAATAGAAGAATAAATCAAAATAAAAAGTGAAGGAGAGAAGAGTTATCAGAAAAAAGACAATACAAAAAAAAAGGAACACAGAATACTTAACTCAAAGAATAAGTAAATGGAAAATAAACTAGAAATTTTAGAACAAAATAAGTATTAAAAAACAACTTCCAAAGAAAGTGTAAAGGCGTAATGTTATAAATATGCAAAGAAATGTATATATATATATATCCAGAAAAGAAGTTTCATCCGAAGGCAACATGCTGAAAAAAAATATAGAAGCAAGAACTGAAACCTTTATATGCATTTCTTTCCATTTTTTTGTGTTTTGTATCTTTATTTTATTTGTTTAATTTCTATTAAATTATGAATGCCATATTATTAAGATGATATGAATTTTATCTTAGGAAAATTTTATTTTGCTAGAATTGATACAACTTAAGTGGAGGTTCTTTTTTTTAGAAAAATTTGCCTTATTTATGCACTTATATTTATTATAAACATTTTACGTTTGGTTTGCTAATGTTAGGTAACCATAATGAACTTTGTCTATTATTTTATAAATTTAATTATAGCTAATTCAAAATCAAGTTCACAAGAAAATATTTGTTAATATATTTAAAAAATAATTTAAAAAGAATTCACTAATTCTAGCATAATATATATATATTTAATTATCGCATAATATTTTATAATATAATTGTATCATTCTTTTATAATCCTATTTTTTCTATTTCTTTTTTATTAATCCTAAAATATTTAATTACTTAATTGAAGCTAATCCTTGTTATATTATTTTCAAACATATTCAATCCATGTAGAGATGATAATCAACTCACTTATATATAACTTATTGATCATGTATACTTGTGTGAACTTTTTTTGAGTTTCATATTAATGTTTGAAACAATCAGCATCTATTACAACACAACCTAATAAACCAATATATATGAGTGTATCAATTGAATATCTCATTTGTAACCACATAATACCTCTCATGTAGTAGGATACCAATATGTGGCTATATCTCAATAAAATATCTGAATCTACCAAGATCATTTATCTGGAATCATAATTGAAGATACTAATTGAGTTATATAAAATCTAACTCATCATTTTTCGTAATAAAAATAATATTCACATATACAATAAGAATAATCAATATGCCATCAAAAAAAAAAAAATACAAAAATTTATAAGGCACTTATTTGAACCAAACAAGATGATTACATGCGAAAACCTCACAACCAAATTATTGGAGATTACTTCAGGCTATATAATTTCTTTCATAACCTGTAAATATATCTAATTATGTTGCTCGAAATATAGGTGATTGTTTCATATATAAATTTTTATCAAGATTACCATGAAGTTGATATATTTTTCATGGCCAACTGGTATATCCTTCATTTATAAGATATCTCATGTCATCAATTAAACAAAAATTTATATAAAATTTTTTAGCTTTTAGAAATAAAGTACCCAGATAATTCATATCAAACACCTGATTGAACTCCCTTGCTACACATATCACCTTAAAGAAATCTAACTTTCTATTTGGATATGACTTCATTTGAACGCTCGCTTGAAACTAATAACAAATTTTCTCAAAAATCATGACATTAGTTGTCATATCTGATTTGAGTATAAATATTTCATTTTTTCAACATTGTTTTACAACATCTTGGAAAATATAATGCCAGAAAAAAATATAATTATTCTAATATCACCAATTGAAATACAAAAAAAAAATTAAACAAAATATGAAGACGTGAGTATGACAAAATACATGAGATCGAATGTTGAATACTACTCATTAGTCTTTTGGAAAACAATCAAAAGGTCAAGATCAATGAGATTAGTTACAGGATTATCTGGCTCCTTGATAAATTCATCTTTGACCTGAATCAGCTATGTATATCCAATCCTAGTAGTAAAGCCTCCCAATTTTAGGATCGTTATGAGTCTGAACTATAGGAGAAACAAACTGGTAGTCATTATCTAAGTAGGACTACCAAGATGTAAAGAAAAGTAACGAGTCCACATATATCATTTAAACTTTTATTCTAGTCTAGCTAAAAAAGAGTAATGGTCAAAGAAAATAATATCGATGCTCATTAAAATCCTATCAGACTATAATAAAAAATACTTGTATCCAAGAAATATATTAAATCTTCATGCATCAACTTGTCTCATCTTGTGACGAGATAATTGACAAAATAAATACTCCAAAGAACTCTTGGAGATAGCCTGAACAACCTCTCTATTAGAAACATAATCTTAAAGGATACACTCTAAGAAATAATAAAAATAAATATATAATTAAAAATTATTTGTGACTAACAGAATTCCACACAAAATGATTTATTACACTCTTACTAAATAAGAGTTCAATTATCTCAACTAATTATTTATTCATTTTTTTAAAAGTTTTTTTTGTGGAGATATGCCTACATAGTAAATATAATGTATAATTTTTCTTTCATACAATAAGTATTGAATGTGTATGCCATATTTTTATCAAATAAATTTCTATTATTTTATGTTTTGACTAAAAAATATAAAAAATTTGTGAAATAAAACAAAAACGTTTTTAATATAAATCATGAATAATCATCAACAATATTAAAAAAAGATACTTTAATCCCTATTTGATCGAATCTTTACTATTTCCCAATATTTCTGATATATCAGATTAAATAGGCCCTTATTCACATCAATTTGATAGGCGGGATAATAAAATCCATTCTACTTTCCTATTTGATATATCTCACACTCAAGGATTGAAATACCTATAAGCTAGGATAAAACATTCTCAATCTGATCAATAATACATGAGCAAGTTGAGCACCTACAAATAGATAATCCAACATACTCAAATATATATCAAGAAAACCTATCATAACAAAATTATGAATATGGTTTCGCCAACTCAATCCCAAGAGTAGTATTCTGTAGAGCCTATTTATACTACAAATAAATATCAATAGAAAAAAATAAAAACAAAATTAAATTATATATTTAGATAACACAAAAAAAAACTAACAAAATAATCAAAATTAAATAAAATACATTGAAAAAAAAAGTGGTCAAGTTGAATACTTTCATACTTAATGACTTTTAAAAAATTATAATTAGTTATCAAAATATTCTATAAACAAGCAAAAAAAAACAATGAAAAAAAATAATTACCTATAATCTATGCATTGGCTCATGAATCAACAATCTATGAATATGAAATAGATTAACAATACATCTCAAATATGCCTCTTTAGCAGAATTACGATGGGAAGACTATGACTCCTAGATGGATCTGATGGCTGAGGTCGACATATCTCTCTCAAATATTTGTAGTGCTCTCGACCTCTTCTTTTGAAATAACTCTAACAACTATCTCTAGTGTGATTTATCCTCTTATAATTTGGATATTGAACTAAAGTTTTATCATGCTTTTAATTCTGACAAAAGTAGTACTCCCTTGGCTATTAGAAAGTGTAAAGTGAGATATTTCTTTGTGTATTAGTTGAATTGCTCGATAATATCATTTTGGTATGATAGTTATGGAATCTTACTATCTCACCCTCTAGGATGCCTCAATCTCGACTAAAAAATCTTCAGCAATTATGTAGCCAACAAAATGAACTTCATAAAGTAAACAAAAATATCTTAAGGCTAATTGATACTATCTAGTCTCAGTCCAATAATTTAACAAATGTATCATATATATATTATTTGAGATAAATATTATAATTCTGTAAATTCTCAGGAATGTTATATATCGTAAAAGATGAAAAATCAAAAGTCAACTCTACCATGTTGAAATGTCAATTGCAATTAAAACACAAGAGTTTTCTTGTAATCATTTCTCCTTTATCTCAATAATTAGTGATTCATTTGTTGGGTGATCTAGTATACTATGAATGAAAATTCATGTCGTGACACATGTTACTATAAATAAATTTGATTGCCAAGCTTCTAGAGCACAACCATGATTTTAATCTCCTCCATACTAAACCAAAAAAAAACACACAATACCAATTAAATTAAGTTGCCTCTAAAACGATATTTTAGGGAAATTCTACATAAAATTCTACCACATCAAAACCCTATTTTTGCATGCACTCAAGGTTGCATCTTCACAATACAACACACATGGCTGCCCAAAAATATCGTAAATCATACCACACATCCAAAACTATGGTTCTGCTTGCAAAATTTGGTGAACACGCTGTACAGACACAATTTTGGCACCACTCGCCGAATAAGCCATCGAGATATTGGATGTTGATGCTCCTCATGGAGTGGAGGAACATGGTGATGCACAGTGACTGAGCACCTCCTCGCTAAATGGATTGTTATTCATTTGTGTGAAGCAATGCATGCCTTATCATGTGCATTACGTTGGTACAATGCAAGTGTTCTTCATCTACAAACCCTAATTATTTCTAACCTTCTAAAATTTTGACACTATTACTATTTAAATATGAATGAGATGTTCAAATCCCAACAAAATCACATACAAGAGGTGACCTTATAGAATGTCAATAGATTAGGATATCTCACAAATTAGATGCTGTCATTAATACTAATGTAAAAAATAAAAAACAAACTAATAAACTATAACTTACAAAAATAGACTATTTTGGCATATAGGAATAGTTAAAACTTAACACACAAATAATGTATATGGGTCAATATTTGAATAGTTAAAAATTTAAAATAATTTATAATTAAATATAATAACATTAACAAAAAAGTTGAAGAAATAATAAATATAAAATTACTACATGTGATGTGATTGTTTGCTCCTAATTTGATTATCTAGTAGTCATGGTTAAGATTGTGAATACAAGAGTTTAAATACCTGAATGATGAAAAGTATGTATTATTAATTTAGTAGTAAATAATTCTATATATTCTTCACTTATAATGCTCATTATGGTAAAAAAATATACGAGGGCCTCTAAAAGTTATAATAAATAGTCTCCTCAATAATTAATAATACTTTCGGTCTTCGATCTAAAAATAATATCCAAAAACTCTCAAATACGACTCATATTCCCATAATATATACAATGTAGGGAGGATATAGATAACCTACCCACATCTACCTCGATCAATATACCATATGTCTCATAGTAAGTAGTGTTAGATATTTCTCTATTAGATCTCTGTCTATCTCATTCAATTAGATATTAGATCGTGATGATAAATATAATAGCTCGGCAAAAAAAAAATTAAAAGCAATGAAAATACACTATAGCAGCACAAAGAAATATTATCATCATAACAACACAATTTCAAATAAAGTTATTGAACATAACAACCCCAATAACACAATAGCACCCCAAACTCACTGTAGCCCTTAAGAAAAAAAACAAAACAAAACCTCAAAATACAATCTCATGGGTATTGAGTCATGCACTAACATTTTTGTTAATAATTGAGATGCAGAAATAAATAAACAATAACTAAAATTACCTTAACACAACTTGAAAATAAAACAATGTAATTCAAATACACCTTTTTATATATGGATAACTAAAAATAATTTTAATTATCCATATAGTTATAAATGTAGTTATTCATGTTGTAATTGTAGTTTTTTATGTAATTATATATATTTAGACATATAGTTTTGTATAGGTATTGATGTAGATAAATACATTTATATATAGTAATATGTTGATATATATATTGTTAAATACATTTATATAATTCTTATCATCATATGTATTGATGTAGATGTATTTTAGTTAAACATCATAATTATATATGAATAACTAAAAAATAATTTTAGTTATCCATATAGTTATAAATGTAGTTATACATGTTGTAGATGTAGTTATATATAATTTTTCATGTAATTATATATATTTAGACATATGATTTTGTATAGGTATTGATGTAGATAAATATATTTATATATAGTAATATGTTGATATACATATTGTTAAATACACACACACACACACACATATATATATATATATATTAAATATATGTTGTTATATTTATATATAGTTATGTATACTATTTTTATAGTTATACATATAGTAAAATACACATATATATTTATGTGTTATTAATCTTGGGATTATCATATTTACATGATTTATATGTAAATATTAAATATGTTGTTATTTACACACTGCTCACGACAAACACCAACACCCACTTTGTGACTAACACACCTGTGAAAAAATATAAACTACCACAAGCTTGTCTGAGTGGAAAATACACGGAAAAAAGATGAACATATCCGTGTCGAGAATTAGTAAACTAGATTTTATGGGAGAATATACATGAGCTTAGAAAAAGATGAATTCTTGATAATTTATTAATTTAGTCCCACATGAACTATGCCATTGTGTTGAAACTCTTAGCTCATGATAAATGATATTAGAGGTTGATTTAAATGATAATATAAATCAGAAGACTATTCTTATGACATTGGTGACCAAAGTATAATCAATCTCAAAGACAATATAAGTAGTAAATAAAATTTGATCGGCAACAAATCAAATATAATCACACCTTGTTGATCAACATTGCATCCAATAGGTCTACAAGTGATGACAAGGCAAAATCAATTCAACATGAAACCAATGATTAACAATGCATTACCTATATCATTGTGTTGAAATTCTTGGCTCGTGACAAGTGATATCATAGATGATTTGAAATATCAATATAGATGTAAAGTGAATATAATTTAAATGATCTTAGTGACTAGAGTCGAAGTATAATCTCTTCTAATAATAATACAAATAGTAAATTAAACTTAGAAGACAATGATTCAAATATAATTATTATCTTGTTGATCAATGATTCAACTATAATTATTGTTTCGGAATTTTCTTTTTTTCTTGAATTATATCACATTTCTTTCAATTCATATATGGTAGATGGTTGTAGCAAACATCACCTTGTGAATATATTTTTTTGGTTAATTGATAGAATAATTCTTACTCATATTTTTGAAGATGCAATTATAAAATTGACAATGCGGTATCACAAATGAGATAGCATTATAGAATGGACCGTCATGATAGAACAAACTTGATGTGTAACTGACTCACAATGACTAAATAATTTTGATTACTAATATATTTTATTATTAAAATATACAATATATGGAAAACTATAGAGATATCTATACAATGAATACCATAATTTTAAAGAGGGTAGAAAGGTTTAGTTGATTTGAACTAGTCGAGCATAAGTCAAGAACTTGATAATGAATAAAAAATTTGGTTAATCTTATATAATTTGATCATGATCAGGAGTTTTCTTGATGAGCATACTCTTGATCAAAACCAATTTAACATAAAGCATCCACCTGACAACAACCTGTCCATCTTCCCAAAAGGGCCAAGCCGCCGCCACGAGATTCCAAGGAAACCTGGCTTCTGTCAGGTGTCGTGGAACATGCACGTCTTCGACTAGTCTTACTTTCTTTCCTAAAAAATTATAACTCATGAATAAAAGTTTGAATGTAACTCTCAAAATTTTCAAGAATTGCTCGATTATGTCTCTCTAATCTACTTACTGATATCCATGTACCTCAATGGTTCATACCAGGTAAATCACTTCTCATAGGTATTCATAAATACGATTGCTTGGGATTGACTTGCCGCTAACAATGTGATAGCATGGAGACATCACAAATTCAAAATTTGACAAGAAGATATTACATGGTGCTTACCGAAAAGAATAAAGGTTATCATTCTTGTCATATATTGCATACCAATGGCGGGCAATTGTAAAGTTGAAGATTATATTAGAGTAGAAAGCATATATTAAAAATGAAGTGTGACTGGTGCATAAAGGACATGGGTTTGAACTTGGGATTATATCTATTTAATATAAAGAAAAATATCTATAAAGAATGAAGTGCAATCTATCTATCCCAAGCATATATTTAATATATGCTTTAATATATATTTTTCTCTATAAAGAATGATAGAAAAATATCTATTTAATATAGATAGATATAATCAATCTATCTATCTATCAATTTAATATAAATAGATAGATATTTATTTATATCTATAAAGAATGATATAATCCCTATATTAAATAGATATTTCTAAAATGCTCGTGATCGACTATCTCCTCGTGATCGACTATCTCGTATTTCTAAAATGCTTGGAGATGATGATTATATTAGAGTAGAAAGCATACCTAAAATCGGCAAGAAACTCACGGCTGAAGGAAATCACTTCCACTGTTAGGTTTTGTTTTGATTTATCCATGTCGAGAGAGAGAGAGACATTAGTTAGAGACTTAGAGTTGTCTATGAACAATAAGATACAGTTTTATATGTATTAAAATTCCATAAATATTTTAATTTTTAATTATCGAAACATTTAATAAACAATAAATATATATAAAACATAAATACTCATCTTTTTTTAATTAATAAATTATTTTCAACAAGTTAATATGCGTGTAGCAAGGCACACATGAGAAACAAACACCTTATAATTCTTAATTAATAAATTAATTAAATAATAAATATATAAACATTTTCAAAAAATAGATATTTGGCCTTCCAACTAGAAAAATAATAATGGTTATAAAATTTATAAACTTCATATAGCAAGGCACCCATGAAAAGATGATTGATCTTCAAGCTCTCCTAAGAATTATAAATACTCTTTATGTTTAAGAATATATATATTTTATGGTTATAAATTTAAAAGAATTCATATTAATTTTTATGAAGATATTATGAAATAATTTTAAAGGCATAAAATTTCATATTATTTGATATTATTTGTAATTTATAAAATTCAAAAAATTACTTAAAGTGAGAAGATTATTAAAAAAAATTATATTTATTATTTTAATAAAGACTAAATATTAAAAACTAATAGTAAAAATATTACTCAATTGTTTAATTCTTATAAATTTTAGTTGGGGTAAACACCTATGTATTTATTTTTGAATATCAATTTATTTTCTTTAAAATTTAATGAAAAATTTTAAATTTTTTTATAATTCAAGATTTTAAAATTTTGTAGTAATTATTTTTTTAAAAATTTCATATAATCATAAAATTTTATCTATACTTAAGATAATATTAATATTTACTAGTTTATTCGTTAATTCAGATATTTTTATAAATATTTTTTATTTAATCATACAATAAATTATTTTAGCTTTTTATTAGTAGAAATTTTATTGTATGTTCATTTATTTTTAAAAATATCTTTGCAAATTATTATAATTCTAGAATTAATTATTTAATATTATTTTTATACAAAATTTTAAGTTTCTTAATTAAAAAATTTAGAAAAAATTTTTGTATAATTATTAAAACAATTTTATTTTCAATAAAATAGTTATCTTAGTGCTAATTAATATAATTTTTTTTTGTATTTATATATTTTTAAATTATTTATTTGTAATATCGTATTTTTATAATTTTATGAGGAGAAAGTGTCTTTCAAAGATCGTTCATCTATAGACCATGACATACATTTAATATACAATATGAAATAAAAAATTAAAACAAATAATAAATTAAAAGAAAATTAAATCATTCAAGATTAGAGATGGAAATCATCCTCAGTGCAAATAGCTAGGGAAAAAACCACAGCTAAATTTTAATATTTTGTAAAAAATAAAATTTAGAAATAATCGCTTGCAAAAAATATAAAATAGTAAAAAAAATGTGTTGATAATTATTTAGAATTGGATTTTGTCTTGATCAAATTAGCTATGAAAAATCAATCACTAAATTTTCACTTTTCATAGCATGGAATTCTACAAAAATATAACGATAGATTTTGTCTTGATCTAATTAGCTAGGAAGGATCCGATGCTAAATTCGTCGCTAAATTCCCGATTATTATTTGCACAAATAGAAAGATAAATAGATAGATAGTTAGATAATAGATAGATAGATAGAATGATAGACAAATAGATAGATAGATAAATATGCAAATGGATAGACATGTATATAGACAGATAGATAGACAGATATTTAGATAGACAAATAGATAGAAAGATATATTGACATATAGATAGATATAAAGGCAGAATGATAGAAAAGATTGAAAGACATATTGAAAGATAAATTAATCAATAGATTGATAGGTAGATTTATAGACTTATTGATAGATAGATTGATATATATATATATTGATTGATAGATATATAGATATGATATTGAGAGACAGATAGATATACACATCGATGGACAAAAAGATAGACAGATTGATAGACATACAGATAGATAGACAAACATAGATATATAAATTAGTAAACAAATTAATAGACAGATTATTAAGTAAATAGATAGACAGACAGATAGATATATAGATAAATAGATAGAGAGACAGAAAGATTAATAGATAAAAAGATAGATAGACAGATAGATATATAGACAAATAGATTGATTGATTGATAGTTCAATAGATAGATATACATATAGATATATAGATAGACAGATAATTATATAGATAGACAGATAGATATACAGATAGATAGACAGAAAGACAAAAAAATAGATAGATAGACAAATATATTCGGATAGATAGACAAAAAGATATTCAGATAGATAAATTGGTAGATAGTCATATAGATATAGAAAAAATATAAAGATAGACAGAAAGATTGATTGAAAAATAGATAGATAGATTGATTGATAGCTACATAGATAGATAGATAGATAGATATACTAATAGATAGATAAATATATAAACATATAGATATACACACAAAAAAAAGAAACAGATACACAGACAGACAGACAAATAGACAAAAATATAGATTGATATAGATAGATAGATAGATAGACATATGGACAAATAGACAGATAGTTAGATAAATATATAGACAGACAAACAGATAGATATATAAATAGATAGATAGACAAAAAAACAAACAAATAGATAGATATACAGAGATATAGACATATAGACATACAGATATAGAGAGAGAGTAGATAAACTGATAAACTGATAGACAAACAGAAAGATAGACAAATCGATATACAGTATGATAGATAGATAGATAGATAGATAAAGAGATAGATATATAAATAAATAAATAGACAGATAGATATACAAATAGATTAAAAAATAGAAAAACAAAAAGATATATAAATAGATAGTCAGAAAAACAAACAAAAAGAGAAATACATAGACAAACAAATAGATAAACAGAAAAATAGATAGATAAATAAACAAACAAACACATAGATAGATAGATATATAGATAGACATATAGTCAGGCAGGTAGGCAGGCAGAAACTAAGGCACATAGACAATTATGTAGATAGACATATAGACAAAAAAATAGATATATAGATACATAGACACGCAGATAGACACACATATAGATTGATAAAGCTACGAAAAGACAGACAAACAGAAAGATAGATAGATATATAGATAGATAGTTTGATATATATATATATATATATATATATATATATAGTTAGATATATAGATAGTTACATTGATAGACAAATAGATAAACAAATAAAAAGACAGATAAAAAGTTATATATATATATATATATATAGAAAGATAGATATATGGATAGATACATAGATATATAAATAGATATATAGAAAAATAAATAGATGGATATACAGATAGATAGATAGATAGATAAATAGATAGATAAGTAATTAGATAGATAGATGATCTACAAATAGATAATTTTATACATAGAGAGATAGATAGATAAAAAAATAGATAGATAGATAGATAGATAAAAAATAGATCGACAAATAGATAGATAGATAGACATATTGATAGTCAAATAGATATACAAATAGATAGGCAGATAGTTAGAAAAATATAAAGATAGATTGATATACATATATTAGACAGATAGATAAATAGATCGATAGATAGTCAAATTGATATATATATTGATAGATAGCTATAAAGAAATATATATAAACAAATAGAGAAATAAGTATAGTGACAGATTAATAGAAATATTGAGAAATATAAAGAAAGACAGACAAATAAACAAACAGATATATAAATTGATAGATAGAAATACAGATACACAATCACATAGATAGATAAATTGACATATAGATAGAAAGACACTCAGACAGACAGACAGACAGATAAATAGACAAGTAGACAAACAAACAGAGAGATAGATAGTTTGACATGCAGTCAGATAGATAGATAGTCAGATAGATAGTCAGACAGACAAAAAGATAGATAGAATGATATATAGTTTGATATATATATATATAGACAGATATATAAACAAATATTTTAAATTATAGATAAAAAGATAGACCGATAGATATATAGATAAATAGATAAATATATAGACAGATAGATATATAGATAGATAGATAAATATATAGACAGATAGATAGATAGTTTGATAGACATATAGATAGATAAATAGTTAGAAAGACAAATTGATAGTTAGATTGATAAATTGATTGATAGACACATTGATAGACATATAGATAGGTAGATAGATAGACAGAGAGAGAGAGAGATAGATAGACATACAGACGGATAAAAAAACAATCATATATATAGATAGACAAACAAATAGATAGAGAGACAAATAAACAAACACATAGACAAATAAAAAGATTAACATTTAATGAGAAAGATAGACATACAGAAAGTATGGCTGAGAAATAGTCAGCCAAATAGACATCCAAATAGACAAACAGATAGATGTACAGACAGATAGGCACATAGAATGACAAATAGACCAATATATAAATAGTCTGATAGATAAATAGATAGATAGAAAATCAGACAGACATATATGTAGATATAGATTTTGATACTTAGATGGATAGACAAAAAGATAGATAGATAGATAGATGAAAATATAAACATATAAATATAGATGGACAGACAAATAGATAGACATATAGATAGATTGATAGACAGACAGACAGATAGATATATAGATTGACCAAAATAAAATATATAGATAGTTTGACCTTTAGATAGATAGATAGGTAGACAAATTGATAGACAGACAGACAAAAAGATAGATAGATAAATATCTAGATAGATAGATAGACAAATAGACAAACATGTAGATAGTTAGAAAGATAGATAGATAGATAGATAGACACATAAAGAGATAGATAGACAGATAGATAGTTAGATGGATAAACAAATAGAAAGATTGATAGTAATATAGATATAGATATAGATAGATATAAAATAGATAGATAGATGATAGACAAATAGTTAGACGTAGATAGATAGATAGATATATAGATAGACAAATAAATCGACAGACAAATAGACAGACATACAGATAGATAGTTAGTTTGATAAGTAGATAGTCGAGCAGGCAGAGATATAGATTAATAGATAAACAGACAGATAGATAAATAAATAGATAGGTTGATTTATAGATTGATAGACATATAGATAGATAGATATAAAGATATAAAGATCGATACATTGATAAATAGATGTAGAGATACATATATAGATAGATAAATAAATAAATAAATAAATAGACAGAAAGATAAAGAGATTGATAAATAGATAGATAGATAGACATATAGATAGACAGATTAATAGATTTATAGATAGTTTGATTAATATATAGATAAATAATCAGATAGATAGTTAGATAACACATAGAAAGACAAATAGATTGACAAACAAATAGATAGATAGATATACAGATAGATAGAAAGATATATAAATAAACAAATATATAGATAGAAAGAAAGATATATAAACAGAAAGAAGGATATATAAACAGATAAATAAAAATATAGATAGAAAGACACCCAAACAGATAGATAAATAGATATATAAAATGATAGATAGATAGTCAGTCTATTTTTAGGCTAGCATATGCTGAGGTTTGGATACATATAGATTAATAAAAATACAAGCAGATAAACAAGTAGATAGAAAGGCAAATAGATGAACATATAGATTGATTGATTGACAAATAGATTGACAGATAGGGAGACAAATAGATAGATATATAGATAGATATATAGTCAGATTAATAGAATGATTGATAAACAAAGTGATAGACATATTGTTAGATTGAAAAATATCTTGATTAATATACAAATAGAGAGATAGATAGATTATATATATATATATAAATTATTAGAAAAGTAGATAGTCAGATTGCTAGACAATTAGATAGATGAATAAATTGAAAAAATGATAGATAGATAGACATATAGATAGATAGAAAAATAAATAACTAGAATGAGAGATTAATAGATAGACAGACAAACAAACAAACAAATAGATAGATATACAGATATAAAGAGACATATATATAAACATATAGATAGAGAGAAAGATAAATAGATAAATATATAGAGCAATAGACAAATAGATATACAGATAGACAGATAAATTGATAGACAGATAAATAAACATATGGAAAAGACAAATAGATAGCCACATAGAGAAGACATATAAATAGACAGATAAATAAATATATTTATAGATAGATAGATTGATAGATATATAGATAGAAAGATCAACAAATAGATAGAAAAATTGATAGACAGATAAAAAATCAGATAGTTAGTCACAAAGATAGAAAAATAGATAGACAGATAGATCGATGGATATTTAGATAGATAAATAAATATATATATATATATATATATATATATATATATATATATATATATATATATTGACAGATAGATAGACAAAATGATATATAGATAGATAGACAAATAATTAGAAAAAAATTAGACTAATAGATAGTTAGATAGATCGACAAATAGACAGACAGACAGAGAGATAGATATATAGATTGATTGATTAATTGATTGATAGGTAGATAGTTATTAAAAAAGATATATAGATATATAGATAAATAGATAGGCAGATAGAAAGATAAATAGATAGACATAGATAGATAAATAGTCTGTCTATCTGTCATGCATGTAGATAGATAGGCAAATAGATAAACATATTGATTAACAAATAAACATATAGATAAATTGATAAATACATAAATAGATAGACAAGCAGATAGATAAACATATACATAGACAGACAAATTTATAGATAGATTGAAAGATCAATTAATAAATAGATTGATATACATATTGATAGAGCGATTGATAGATCATTTAAAAGAAAGATAGAAAGATAGATAGATTAAGAGAGAGAGAGAGAGATAGATTGATAGAGATATAGAAAGATTGATTGATAAAAAGATAGATAGGTGGATAGATAAATAGATAGATAGATAGACAAATAGATAGATAGATAGATATATTGATAGAATGATAAATTGATAGATAGACAGACAGATAGAAAGATAAATAGATAAATAGATAGATAAATAGACGAATAGATAAATAGATAGACAGATAGATTGACAATAAACACATAAATAGAAAGATATATAGATAGACAGATAGTCAAAAAGGCAGGCAAGTAGATACTAAGGCACATAGACAAGTATGTTGATAGACATATAGACAAAAAATAGATATATAGATATATAGACACACAAATAGACACACATATAGATTTATAAAGCTACAGATAGACAGACAGACAGAAAGATAGAAAGATATATAGATAGATAGTTTGATATACAGATTGATAGATATATAGATAGATAGACATATAAATAGATACATAAAAAGATAAATAAATAGATAAAAAGACAGATAGAAAGTTAGATATATCTGTATATATATATATACACACACACACACACACACACAAATATATAGAAAGATAGATATAAGGATAGATACATAGATATATAAAAAAATAAGTATATATATATATATATATATATATATATAAAGATAGATAGATAGATAAATAGATAAATAGATAGATAAGCAATTAGATAGATAGATGATCTACAGATAGATATTTGTATACATAAATAGATAGAAAAATAGATAGACAGACATATAGATAGCCAAATTGATATACAAATAGATAGATAGAAAAATATAAAGATAGATTGATATATATATAGTAGATAGATAGATAGACAGATAGATAAATAGATCGATAGATAGTCAAATTGATAGATATATTGATAGATATCTAGAAAGAAATATATATAAACAGATAGAGAAATAAGTATAGTGACAGATAAACAGAAAGATAGACAGACATATAGAAAGACACACAAATAAACAAACGGATAGATAGATTGATAGATAGAAATACAGATACATAGACACATAGATAGAAAAATATACATATAGATAGATAGACACTCAAACAGACAAACAGATAGATAGACAAATAGACAAATAAACAGAGAGATATATAGTTTGACATGCAGTCAGATAGATAGATAGACAGACATATAGTCAGACAGACAAAAAGATAGATAGAAAGATATATAGTTTGATATATATATATATACATAGACAGATATATAAACAAATATTTTGAATTATAGATAGAAAGATAGATAGATAAATATATAGATAGTTTGATGGATAGATATATAGACAGATAAATAGATAATTTGATAAACATATAAATAGATTGATAAAAAGACAGATTGATAGTTAGATTGATATATTGATTGATAGACATATAGATAGATAGACAGACAGAGAGAAAGAGAGAGATAGACAAACATACAGATAGGCAAACAACCATATATATAGATAGACAAACAAATAGATAGAGAGACAAATAAACAAACACATAGACAAATAAAAAGATTAACATTCAATCAAAAAGGTAGACAGGCAGACAGTAAGGCTGGGAAATAGTCAGTCAATCATACATCGAAATAGACAGATAGATATATAGACGAACAGATAGGCACATAGAATGACAAATAGACCGATATACAAATAGTTTGATAGATAAATAGATATATAGAAAATCAGACAGACATATATATAGATATAGATTTTGATACATAGATGGATAGACAGACAGATAGCTTGATTGATTGATTGAAATATAGACATAAAGATAGACAAACAAATAAATAGACATATAGATAGATTTATAAATAGACAGATTGATAGATATATAAATAAATATATAGATAGATAGATAGATAGATCGAAATATAGATATATAGATAGTTAGACCTTTAGATAGATAGAGAGATATAGATAGACAGACAGATAGAAAGATAAATAAATAGACAACGAAATAGATACATATATAAATAATTAGATAGATATATATATATATAACTAGATAGATATATAGATAGACAAATATACAAACATGTAGATAGTTAAAAAGATAGATAGATAGATGAATACATAAAGAGATAGACAGATAGATAGAGTGATAGACAAATAGATAGTTAGTTAGATAGATTGATATATAGATGAATAAATAAATAGAAAGATTGATAGAGAGATAGATATATAGATAGATAAATAGATAGATATATGATAGACAAATAGTTAGACGTAGATAGATAGATAGATATATAGACAGACAAATGAATCGACAAAATAACAAACAAACAAAGTTAGATAGTTAGTTTGTTAAGTAAATAGTCGGGCAGGCAGACATATAGATAAATAGATAGATAGACATACAGATAGATAAATAAATAGATAGATTTATAGATTGGTAGACATATAGATAGATAGATATAGTGATATAAAGATTAATACATTGACAGATAGATGTAGAGATACATAGATGATAAATAAATAGACAGAAAGATAAAGAGATAGATAAATAGATAAATAGATAAATAGATAGACATATAGATAGACAGATTAATAGATTGATAGATAGTTTGATTGATATATAGATAAATAATCAAATAGATATATAGATAGATAACACATAGAAAGACAAATAGATTGATAGACAGATAGATAAATAGATAGATAGATATACAGATAGATAGAAAGATATATAGATAGACAAATATATAGATAAAAAGAAAGATAGAAAGATATATAAAAATATAGATAGACAGATACCCAATCAGATAGACAAATAGATATATAAAAGGATAGATAGATAGTCAGTCAGTCAGTCAGGCTAGCAAATACTGAGGTTTGGATACATATAAATTAATAGAAATACAGACAGATACACTGGTAGATAAAAAGGCAAATAGATGGACATATAGATAGACAGATAGATAAATAAGAAAAAAAAGAATGTTAAGTAGGGAAATAAGGAAAATAAAAAAAAGATAAAGAATGAGAAGATAGAAAAGAATAAGAAAGAAGAATGAAAAGAATGAAGAATGAGAAGAAAAATAATAAAGAAAATATGCAAAGAAGATGATGATGATGGAGGCCAAGGTGAAGAATGAGATGATGGAGAAGAATGATAAAAAAGGATAATAAGATGAATGAGAAAGAAAAAGTTAAATAAGTTGTAGAAAAATAAGAAAGAGAAGGAAAAGAATAAGAAAAAAGGAGAAAAAAAGAAGAAGAAAAAAAGAGAAAAATGAAATAAGGTGAAGAAAAAGATAAAGAAGATGATGGAAATGAATGAGAATGAGTAGAAAAAGATGGAGAAGAAAAGTAAGAAAAAAAGAGAGAATAAGTAAAGAAAAAAAAATAATAATAATAAGAAAAAAAATAATAATAATAATAATAAGTGGGAGAAGAAGAACAATAAGAAGACGAGGAGGAGGAGGAGGAAGCAGAAGAAAAAAGGAGGAAGAAGAAGCGGAAGAAAATGAAGGAAGAAGAAGAGGAAGAAAAAAAGGAGAGGAAGAAGAAGATGAAGAAAAAATGAGGAAGAAGAAGATGAAGAAAAAAGGAGAAATAAGAAGATGTAGAAAAAAGGAGGAAGAAGAAGATGAAGAAAAAAGGTGGAAGAAGAAGATGAAGAAAAAAGGAGGAGGAGGAAGAGGATGTAAAAAAGAGGAAGAATAGAAAAAAAAAGAGAAAAAAGAATAAGATGAAGAAGAAATAAAAGATGGATAAGAATAGAAAGAATAAGAAAGAAAAAGGATGAGAATAGGAAAAAGAATAAAAATAGAAAGAAAAAGAAGAAGAGTAAGAAAAGAAGATGATGAAAATGAAAAGAAAGAATGAAAAGAAAAAGAAGAAGGTGATGATGATGATGAGAAAAAAAAAGAAGATGATGTTGATGAGAAAAGCAAGAAGAAGGAAAAGAAAAATAAGAAAAGAAAAACAACAAGAAGAGAAGAACAATAAAAAGACGAAGAAGAAGAAGTAGTTGTGTCAAACAAGCCAGGTAGGCCAGGCCCAATATCAGCCAAGTCTCAAGTCAGTCGTGCCTAGCCCAGCACGACATGGTCCAGCATTATGCCTAGGCCTGTGATGGGCCGGCTCGAGGCACGGCTCGTGCAGGGCAATGTCGAGGCAACCCAGGCCTCATCCCGGGCCCGACATAGTCTGGTACCTTGGTCTAAAGGCACGGTTCTTCGGCATGACCTGAACCATTGCCCGCTCCCCAAATTTTAAACCCATATATATGTTCTTATACATAATTATTTTTATTATTTTGTTTTATAATTTTAAATAATTATGATGATAAGAATTACAAAAGATATTTGATTTTTATTTTTGATATTGTTTACTTGATTATATTTTATTAATAGATAAAAATTATAAATAATATTTAATAAAACATATAATTTTTATATATATTAAAAAAAGTGTACCTAACAAAAAAAAATGTGTCATGATTACGCATTTTGCTTCAAAACTCCAAAAGACTTTTAAGCCTTGGACATCAAGGCTCCAAAAAGTTTTTGTCTTGATATATCTTGCACCTCAAATAACTTTGACTAAATGAGTAAAAGTCTCCTATAAAAAGATTATGAAAGCCATTTTGATGAAATAAGTCATGAGGCAAAAAAAATACATGTCAAGGTAAGAATACTTGACATACTAAAATGGACCACAAGACAGCAAAACCAATTGAGAATTCATCGATACATTGTGACAACTCTAAGAGATTATAAATTTTCACCATAATATTTCTACGAGTGCATTAGAGAGATCGATGAAATAGAATGTCATGACCCAGTAAAATTCAAAAAAATATCAGATAGTAGGTTCGGCTTAAAAAGATTTTCAGAATGATCTTGAAGAGATTTCAAGATGAATCATATAAAGTTCTAAAGACTTCACTCTATTCACTCAAGAATATTTTAAATTTTTTATGTAATGAGATTGTGATAGGTTACAAAATTTAAGTTATTGGTGAAGAAAAGCTCTCGTTATATAAGGGAGAGGGAGAGTATTTATCATTGTACACTCCAATTTTATTTATAATGTATCATTTCTCTCTAAATATTTTTTTCTTAATAAGTTAATAGATGTAACTTAATAGATATAATGAGTGGATAAAGCAATAGGTGTAACTTAATAGATGTAACTCTTGTGAAAGATAAGAATAGATTGACTTAAAAATTTGAAGAGGAAAATTTATTAGTATTAGAATGCACATATAGCAATATAGCTCATGATCCATGATACTTGCATAGGGAAAAGATCCACTTAGTTTATATATTTTTCTATGGATGAATCTTGCCTTCTAGAAAAATAAAAGACAAACGATTATAATGATGTTCAATACAAAGGCACAGTTTATGGTGATAATGGTAGTTAGATGCGAGATACTTGGGATCAAGCACACATACTCAAAAATATCATGAATCCACTTTCTTTTCTCAACACTTTTTAATATAATAGTGAGATAATGAAATATATAATTTCCAATCTAGTATTTTAAGAGCGAATAAAACAAATAAATATTTAATGATTCTTCCTCGAAGAATTCTTCACATAAATATTCAAAATATCTCAATTTACTTTTCTTTCCTACAAACTTAGTGTTCTACATGTTTACGTACCAAGTTAAAGCTTTATTATTTTAATTTCAAATTATTTTTTAGTTTATTGCTTGCCTAATTTTATGATTGATGGAATACCCAACATATAGACGACCTCAAATCATTAGCTTATTATGTAAGCACACCACTTGTTTGTTATTAATTATTGAGTATTTATTTCTAATTTGATAATTTTATTTATGAGTTAGGTTTTCAATAATATGTTTCAATTTTTTATTATAATTTATTGTCAATCAAATGTGTTGTAAAATAACAATTTTAATATTATTTTTTACCTTTTAATATTGTTGTATAGGAACTAATGATTTTCATTAAGAGTTTTATTGTCGATCAATTTATATATTTTATAATGAGATACGCCAGGTCATGTTGGAACAAACAAACATCCTCCACTCCGATGTGACTTGGATACTAATATCAAGACTTGCGCAAAGATCAATTATTAATTATAAATAAATTCTCATTGTAAAAATAAGTCTATAAGAAAAGATCATAAGAGAAAATCAGTTATTAAATAACTTAAAGAAATACTTATAGCGAGTGAGTTCATTCAGATGTTTAATGCGGACTATCATAATAATTTTTCTTTAGTAACCAAGAACATTTCCATAAGTCTTATTTCACTAACGACATCTCATAGAAAAAAGATATACCACCTAGATATAAAAAATATTTTTCTTTATAATGATCTTATTAGAAATTTGATATTGAGTAGTCAGCTGAGTTTCGAGTAGCACATTCAGACACAATTTAGAGAATATGGAAATCATTTTATATCCTGAAAAATCACAAAGTCTGATTTGCATAAAGGTGTCGTCTAGGTCGGGTGACACGAGCCTTACCAAGGCACAACACAAAATTGTTGTGCCTGGACTTCGATCATGTCGACCCATAGCATGACTCATGTCGTGCCAAGCATGAGCCCCATGCATTCAGCACGATAAGGACAAAAAAAACACCACACGTACCTGCCACACACCTACCATGATGGCACATTGTAAAATAAAGAGTGTGAATTCAAGGGCCTGATTTTAGATGATATTTATTAATAGGGCAGCTAAAGATATGCGCATCATTTATTAATAGCAATCATTATTGAACAATGAATGCAATATGTGTTTCTGACAAAACATCGAGATGTCATTATTCCTGTCAAAATTATGACAAAAAATATAACTTAACTTATCTATAAGTCGTTTGATTTCATCCTATGTTATGGATAAAAATCCAATGGTTATTAAATTTCTCTTCATAAATAAATATCAGAAAATTAAAATAAATATTTTTTAATGTTAGAAACTTTCTGTAAAAAATATATTAATATTTATAATTTTTCACAAATTATAATTTCCTCATTTTCTCTCACTTTCTCTCAAAATATCACAATGCGAACATCATCTTTAATTATTTTTTTATTTATATTACTATATTATAATATTTAATAAATAATATATTGTGTTTTGAACATATTAATATTGGTAAGAAATCACTCTAATTGGCATTTGAAGACTTGCTAGGCATAGAGATTGAAAGTAAAGAAATATATGCTTGTACGAAAATATCAAATTAAAATATTTTTTACTAAACACTATTTTAAAAAAATAGAAAATAATAAATATTATAAAAATTATATAAACCGAGACATAGATAAGAAAGAACTAACTAGGAGATCTGAGGTTAAGTTACCTCCTGGACATAAGTTGGCATTAGACTCTGCACCTTAAAATTTAAGAATAAATAATAATTTGCAATATAAATCCACTTAAAATAATCAAAATAAAAATTCTAGAATACGTCAAAAAATATTTAAAACAATATATATATTATCAAAGAAATATATGCTTGTACGAAAATGCCCCAAAAAATATTGGACATTTGATCTCATGTGAACCAACTCAATATGCGCAGTGGATTTTTTTGAATATGGATCAATTTCAAATTCATTAACCATATTTATTTACCGACATAACTTTGCAACGGACGAACATGATAAAATTTATTATTAGCATAAATCTTCCAATATAATTTTTTGAAGATCATAATCTATTTTATCTTATGAACCCGTACATTCATTCTACTTATTATAAGATCCATAGGATGATTAATAAGAATGAAATAATAAAGAAATATAAAATAAAAAAATAATTAATAATTAAATACCTTAGAAACACAATGTTGAGTGGTGGTCTCTGCGATATCAAATATTTGGACTATTCAAGATAACAATGTATTCACATGCAACCCCACTTACTTTATGGTTCTAAGTGAACACAAAATAAAAAAAAAATATTAAAATTTCATAAGATTCTTCATCCACATGATAATCTCGCTATATATGAAAGTCACTTGAGAATCTTTAGAAAATACGAGATAAAAAATAAATATTTATTATTACCTATGATAATGCATCAAATAATAATATCGCTATTGATAATTTTTGAGAACCTTAGACGCGATCTCTTGGATGAGATTTTTCATGTTGTGTATGTTCCCATAATAAACTTGATAGTGCATACCGACTAAAAAATAATTCTCCATCATTAAAACATATACAAAATATACTAAAATATAATAATAATACCTAGCCGACTATAATAGTTTGTCTTTGTGTAAGTCAAAATGCTAAAAAAAATTAAGTGAATATTTGACACCAATGAAATTATATACATTGCGCATAGATACATATACAATATTAGTAATCTATTTAACAAATATAAAAAAATACTCAAATTTTTATGTCACAGCTACTAAGATAGAAAATGAGTATTTAAAATATTAGTTTTTTTGCTATCTTTTATCACTTGGGTACTTATATGGATTTTATGATTAAGATGAAAAGACAAAAAATATTATCAAATATATATCCATTTGCAAGAACCAACAATGATAATCAAATTGGAGATATTAATAATTAAATAATATATTTAAATATTATAATAATAAATATAATAGTTTTAACAAGCTTCCGAATAGGAAAATCAATACCATATTAGAAGATTGTGACTTTTCAATTCACTTAGCTAGTGTCATACAATGAGAAACTTCATCAAATAGGAGCATGCTATCAAGATACTGAAATACTAGTTACGATTCCATTTAATCTTAAAGTGTTAAACAATTTTTGATATATTGAGTTAATAAAAATATATGTATCATATTTTTAATACTATCAAAAATGACACAGATCTACGGATCCCTCAAGTGACTAGCATAGCATTAAAATATTTTTTTCTATGATTATGAATATAATTTCAGATTGAACCACAATACATCCATATATCATTAAAGTTCTTTCTTGCTTAAAAAATGTAAAAAAAACACATTAATCTTTCAGATAAATAAAATAGATCAGGTGGATAATAATATTTACGAATAAAATGATAACCATACAAAGACTATGAGTTATGACTATCTGTACCAAACAGAGTAACTTATGACATTGGACTATCATGCATTTCTTCAAAAAAAATTCTTTAAATTTATATTTTCAAATCTAAGTGTATTATTTCTAGGTTTTTTCTTATTTCATATTAATGACATTTTCAATGTAGTTTACTATTTATGTTTACATAATATTAAAATTTACTATTAATTAAAATTACAAAGTGACTTATAACAATTTGTACTATTAATTATAATTTACTTTTTTTATATTTACAGAATATTAGTGTGTACATATAAATACACTAAATTTAACTAAAAATTAAAATTATTTAATTTACAAGCATCTAAGCCTCAAGCCATATCACACTACACTTTGGCCACTCTTGGCTCAATTACCCATGCCCCAAGAAAAATACAGGAGGCAACCATGTTATGATATACATAAATAATATTTGAATTATAATATAATTATAAATATCCTAATTATTTTATGAGTTCTGATTGTTGTAGGCAACCACTCCACTGCCTAGCCTATTGCCTACTAGACACTCCACTGCCTAGCCTATTGCCTACTAGACACTCCACTGCCTAGCCTATTGCCTACTAGCCACTCCACTGCTTAGCCCACTGCCCATTGGCAACCCCAATGCCCATTCTAGGTTACACAAATATGTTATAATATTTTTTTTTCTAGATGAGTTCTGATTGTAGGATAGTTATATATGGTATACAAAGAAGATATTCAAATTATATAAAATAATAAATTAAGAATTATTCAACTCAATCAATAGCTCTATTCATTATTCTAGATAAACAAACTTAAAAAACTCAGATATTTTATAGGTATAAATTAACATATTCCAGAAGATGAATTATTTTATTACAAAGTATATATGAAATTAATACTCTTATAGATGTGGCAAGTGGGCTCAGTGGTCCAGGCATGGACCGAGGCATAGCCCGACTGAGTCGTGTTAGTTCGGCACAATACGGTCCAAAACCGTGCCTGGACCCATGTAGTGCCTGCTCGAAGCATATCTCATGCAGAGCTAGGCTAGGAGGTGTCATGCCTCGTATCGGACCATGCATGCCCCGACTACTTGGCCCTTAGGCAACGATCAAGTTGGCACGGTAGGAAACCGTGCTTTAAACCAGATTTCGGACGAGGTCCGATTGTACCTCACTCGACCCTATTAAATTATTAAAAAAAATCAATAAAATTAAAAATGTATGTTTTATAAAAAAATTCTTTTTACCATCTATATAATGTTTCTCTCCTCGGTTAATCTCAATCTCACTCTCCTCTATAATCATTATCTTAATTCTTTCTTTGTTTCATCTCGTCTCTCTAATCCTCTCAGTTTTTTTTTGCTTCATCTCTCTAATCTATATAATCTATAATCTATATAATGCTTCGACTTCACTCTCAAGTGCGAACAAGGTCTGCAATGCTGATATTGTGGCTTTGGGAAAAAAATCAAATGCAGTATGGGCATAGACTTCGGCTTTTTCTTTCCTACCTTTATTTCATAAACGAATATTATTTTTTACATTTTATTTAGTTTTTATTTTTATTAATATCAAATAATTTTTAACATAGAAATTATTATTTAAAGTATAATTAATAAACTAAAAAAAAATTAAAATAATAAATAGTAAATTTAATGATAACGAGATTTACATTAATGTAGACATAAATAATATTAATATTTAAAACCCTACGAAAATGTTAAAGACCGTAATCATGTTTTTTTCTATGGCATCGACTCAAACTCAGATATCTAAAAAATAAAAAACTAAAAAAATATCTGTAATATGGACTCACTTTAACATGGTACAAAATAAAATATTTAAAGTGTCGATGAAGAATCAACACGATACAAGTATTATAAGAAAATATATACTTTCAAGAGTGAGTATGAATTGGATACTAAAAATATATGTCTATCTTTGCACCAAAAAATATGGTGTACAATATCTTAGACAAACTTAACTAAGCGGTAGAGTGTTTGAAGTTGAAACTAGATATAGTTCAAACTTCTATGTTGACCTCATTCATATATGATAACGAGTTAGGAAGGGAATGTGTGACCAAACTAACAATCACGATGGGTCCTCCAAATTGATATTTAGAGGATCCAATGGTAGACAGTATCATACATACCTATTTTCAGCCAACATATCATAGGATTCCTAAATTAACATGTAAAAACAACAAACTAAATAGTATAAGTTAGAAAAATAAATATAATTAATAAATTTAGAAAATATAATGACGTGATATCTGTGATATCCAATATCTGAACTAGTCACGACGATACATCTTTACATGTCTCGATGCCTACTATGTAGATTCAAAATAGATATTAAATAAAAAGATATTAAAATTTTTAAAGATTTTTAATCCTCGTGATGGTCTAACCATATATGAGTATATGATAAGAATCTTTAGAGAATATAATATTTTAAAATAAAATATATAGTATCACATTTGATAACGTATCTAATAATCAAGTAGCTATTAAAATGTTTGTTAGGACTATTAAAAATGTACTAGAAAAAATTTTTCATGTTATATGTATGTGTCGCATCATTAACCTAATAGCACAAACGAGGATAAGAGTTATTTCTGTTTGTCTATATTTAGAAAAAAATATGTAACTCATTAAAATATCTTCGGACACCTAATAAACAACAGGAAATTGGAAGTATCTATTTGTCTGTGGGTATAAAGAAGAAGAAATTTCTAATGGATATGAGACATCGTGAGAATTATACATACCCGATATTAAAGTCATGTGTTGGAATTTGGATAGGAATACGTAATATCCAATTACGTTAATAGTAAGAGTGGCGAACTTATTATTGACGAAGATGCTGATATATAAATTTTTTGTATGAAATTCTTAAAAATTTTTTATGACACGACGAATATGTATTCGTCAGTTTATACTCTTATCACATACATTGCACTCAGATGTATATACAACATTAATGACATGTTTAATAAGTTTAGAGATGACCCAATATTTATTAGCATTACTATTGATATGAAAATCAAATATTTAAAGTACTGATCAACTATTCTATCGCTTTAATTATCTGACTGCCTACATTAACTCTAAGATTAAGATGGAAGAAATAAAGAATATTTTGACATACATATCATCATACATTAACCAAGAACATCAGCCTGAAGAATATTTAAAGTACTGATCTATTATTCCTTTTTATTATATTGGCTGCCTACATTAACTCTAAGATTAAGATGGAAGGAATAAAAAATATTTTAACATACATATCATCATATATTAACCAATAACATCAGCCTGAAGAATTCATTTACAAAAAAAATTGACTGAGTTATTTACATACTACGACAAAAGATATAGTAGTAGTAGTGGTAATACTCTGAGTACGGACATGAATATCATATTCGAAGATGATGACTTCTTTATTCATTTAGCAAGAAAAAAATAATAGGGTGGACCATCGAATTAAAATGAACTATCTCAGTATTTAGATACCGATTACTGCTCAATCCTAATTATATAACAATAATAATAAGCTGATATTTTATAATGATTGAAATCATATGAGTCAACTTATCCCGTACTGTCTAAGATGGTACGAGAATCTACTGACTACTCTAGTGTCGAGCATAGCATCAAAGTTTACTTTTTTTTTGTTGTAGTCAAAATAATTTCGAATAGAAAATCGTGACTACGGTCAGATATTATTGAGACACTAAAATACATGAAGGATTGAGAAAATTTAA
The DNA here is from genome assembly GCA_029783825.1 of Sapria himalayana. Taxonomy (NCBI): domain Eukaryota; kingdom Viridiplantae; phylum Streptophyta; class Magnoliopsida; order Malpighiales; family Rafflesiaceae; genus Sapria; species Sapria himalayana. Next base: position 5,641 of record JAREIK010005876.1, on the reverse strand, counting down.
GACAAGGTATTCAGGATCAATTAGAATAATAGCGGATGAATTACTGACAGATGATGACTCGGAGAGTATGTTATTTTATTTTATTTTTAAAATTGAATAATGATTGATAGATATATTTTTTTAATATTTTTTAATATTTATTATACTTTATAATTTATGGTTGATTACTTTATTTTTTTATGATTTATGCGTAAAAAATAAATAATGTAAAAGCACAACTCATAAAAGGTTAACTTAAAACCCAAAATTTATAAACAAAATAAAATCATTAATCCGCAATTCCGCAATGGTGGGGGTGGGGTGAGATGGTGAGATGAGTGCGACTCTGTCTCAGAGTCCTAGCTAGGTTAGCATATCCATCCCCGAACTAGCCCGACTCAGCATGCTCCAACACAGCCCAGCACAACCTGGCCCAAATCTGGCTAGACTCTTGCCGAATGGGACGGGCCGTGCCGAGATAGACATTATTCAGTCGTGTCGTTCCAGGCACGACACGGTGGCCCAACTGGGCCACCAAATACTGGGCCAAGCTGATTGTCAACAAGGCATGGCCCATCTGAGACCTCTATACTCTTACAAAAATTATCATCTTGAATTGTGCCCAATCAGACAATCCAATTAATTCAAGTTCAAATTCTAGATTTAATGTAATTCCTCTAACTAAATTTACTATTTAAAAGAAAATCATAAAAAATATTACTTATCTAACTATTAATATACCAAATTTAGTCCATGAAATCAATAAAATTATTTATTTTCTAGATTCACCTTACTAGATTCACCTAGGACAATTTCTCATACACTAAATATAAAAAATTCTTTTAAAATTAGAATTTCCTTCAACAATCATGTGGGTTGCAATCACCTATTAATTCAAATTCAAAGAAATGATAATTATCATTTATGAAATACTTTATACATGACACTTACGAAGATCAAGTAATTATTTTTTTTCTACTACATTTTAATATGACAACTAGACGTCAAGATATATTATCTCCAATTCGATATTTCATAGGCAAACAAAATATATAGAGATCAACTACTTCTTCTTTAGAAAGGAGATACGAAATGAAATCATTATTATAACTTATATTCAGATATCAAAGTAGGCAAATAAAAATTTTTACTAAGACTTTAAAAAAGCCTCGACATACTTTTTTGTATCTCTAAGCTTCGTGTTTTGAACATCTACACACTGGCCATAATCAGCATGTCCCAGCATAGCCCTGCACAACCTGGCCCAAATCTGGCCATACTCTTGCCGAATGGGACGGGCCGTGCCCAAGATAGCCATTATTTAGTCGTGTCGTGCCAGGCACGACACGGTGACCAAACTAGGCCACCAAATACCGGGCCAGGCTGACCGCCAACACGGCATGGCCCATTTGACGCCTCTATACACTTACAAAAATTATCATCTTGAATTGTGCCCAAGCAGACAATCCTATTAATTCAAGTACAAATTCTAGATTTAATGTAATTCCTCTAACTAAATTTACTATTTAAAATAAAATCATAATGAATATTACTTATCTAACTATTAATATACCAAATTTAGTCCATGAAATCAATAAAATTATTTATTTTCTAGATTCACCTAGGACAATTTCTCATATACTGAGATATAAAAAAATCTTTTATAATTAGAATTTCCTTCAACAATCATGTGCGTTGCAATCACCTATGAATTCAAATTCAAAGAAATGATAATTATCATTTATGAAATACTTTATACATGACACTTACGAAGATCAAGTAATTATTTTTTTTTCTACTACATTTTAATATGACAACTAGACATCAAGATATATTATCTCCAATGCGATATTTCATAGGCAAACAAAATATATAGAGATCAACTACTTCTTCTTTAGAAAGGAGATACGAAACGAAATCATTATTATAACTTATATTTAGATATCAAAGTAGCAAATAAAAATTTTTACTAAGACTTTAAAAAAGTCTCAACATACATTTTTGTATCTCTAAGCTTCGTGTTTTGAACCTCTACACACTAGCTTGAAGTAGAGTGTTGCAATCTACTAATTGTTATTAAAATTATTTATTTTTATTTCTATATTCTAGATTACTTCACCCAACCTATAAATACCTCAATTCGATTAGCTCTTTATATAATTATTTATCTTATTTATTTTTTATTACAAGTGACATTCATTAATGTTGTTTAGTTTGTATTCTAACAAGTAAAAAGGCTGAATATCAAGGCGTCAATATAATAACTTACGAGTTTTTTTGAATTAGACACTTGCATGGATAAATTCTTTTTTTCATTTGAAATCATATTAATTTTACTATAATAGTCAAACAACATAAATAATATTTAATTTAGTTTTCGATAAAGATATGTAGCATATAGTAATTGACTTAAGACTTTATCAAAAAAAAATATGATAAGTTACTTATTATTATGCATATTTCTATCGAAATTCAATTTACAAATATTTTCACAAATATGCTAATAAAATCATAATCTTTTTCCTTTCACCTAAACTTTGTATAGAAAATATATATGCAACAACTTGAGAATGTGTTTAATTATATTCTAAAGTATGTTGTGTTTATTATTAATTTTTGTAGGTTGAACTTCAATTTGGTTGAGGAAGCATACATCATAAAATGGAGTGTGATTTCATTTTTTATTTATTCTTCAATTGATTTACAATAGTGATTTTGTCATTTTAATTGGTTTTCCCAACAATAAAGACTTAATTGCTAATCCTTCTCAAATCTTAATGCAATTTTTCTATAATGACTTGATGTGCCTCAAGCTTTTACAATCATTTATGATAGACTAATCACCTAAGACTATACTTTAAAATGTTTAAAATATGCCTCTTTAAGATCAATCATTTAATTCTTATTCAAACTTATCTTAGAGCTACATTATTCCTACTATTAAGACAATACTAAATAATTACCATCATACGTTGATTTATCACTCTACGAGAATAACCTAATAAATTGCATAATTACTCATATCTTTAAATTACAATCTCATCTCTCAATATGAGAAATAGGTGAAAATATTTATTACATTTATAAAAATAATAACTTAATATGATGTTAAATACATTTATCCAATGATGATTTGCTCCTGTTTGAAACTTATCTATTATAGTCTTTCTAATTTATGGTGGTACGTCTGTCAAGATATTAATATCTCTCATATCTACATTAAACATGAGTCTTGTATATTGGATATAACCTTTTTTTGATCTATTACAACTTTATCAACTCGATTTAAACTCAACTCACCCTAATATAAATTCAAATAAATATAATACCAAAATGAGGCAATGGGTACTCCTAAAATATCTATGAAATGATCAAATGAATTTAGAAGTTCCATCAAGTTAGTACTAAAAATTATGATTTCAAATATGTGAATCACCCTGACCCCTCTAAATCAAAAAATTGGTCGGATGAAATTTTTTATATACTTAGCATATCACAAATTTCTCACAATCATGAAAAGAAATACCAGGGCCAATGCATGATAATATCCATGATAGATTAGGTGCACCTATTTATTTTTATTTCCACATTTTTTATTCAATTTTTCATAATTACATAGAAATTATGAGTATTAATCTAATAATATCAAAAGTTTTATATCATTATTTCAAATTATTTAAATTGTAATATATTGTTATTTCTTCCCATTATATATTTCAAATGATTTTTAATTAAAATTTGGCTTTCAATTTCAAAGAATTGTGAAAGAATAATTATCAAATAAATAACATGCAATCACTATTTTATTAAATACTCATAGAAAGCATGACAGACCTTCTCTTTTTACTCTCCCAATGGGATAAGATTCCCTGACTGGAATTGTGATCAAGCCTCGAGGTTGAGAAGGTGATGATCAATTCTATAATAAAAAATAAATATAAAATTACTCGTACTAAATAGAACATCAATTAATTAAAAAAAATAACAAGGTACAACCATACAATTTTGCCCATCATTGCTTGGTGTATGATTGTACATATGTATTCCAACAGCTCACTCGCATTCATATCCTTATATATATTATCCACTCTTTAATTCAACATTTCTACCAACATCAACTTCCTCCTTATCTAGAGGACCATTGCCCCAAAAGAATACATTAGCGCAGACGATCAATTTTCACCATGAAATTTGCGTATGGGTCTTCTATGAATGTTGTTATACTTCTAAATGTCATTTCTTCCATATTACTATTATTGATTCTTTGGTGCCCAAGTAAAGCCTTGATATTTAAGAATTTCATTAGACAATGAAAGTCGGCTACGCCATCAAAATCTATTTCTTATTGCTGGAACATGATCTTTCTTCAATAATTATTTTCAACTCTTTTTGCCCCTTCCCAAAAACAGATACAAGTATGGCATTGCTAAAATTTGTGCAAACAAAAAATTTATAACATACGCGAAAATTGAATTTGTTTTTCAAATGTTTTTAATAAACTTTACTTTACCTTTTATTTTATATTTTGATATGAGCACTCAACTTGTAAATTATCACAATCAATTTGCCCATTATATAATTTTATGTAATATATGTTGTTATAATTAAGTTGTATTAAGTTGAATCAAGTTGTGTTTTAAATATAATTAAGTCATATTTATATATCTTACTTAAGTGTTAGTTATAATTTTATTGTGTTAAAATCCTATATGAATTATGCTATTAGTCATGCCTTGGAAAAAATTGACCATAGGAGTGTGTGTGTGTGTGTGTGTGCGTGTGTGAGGAGCATGAACCCTAGAGAGAGGGCGTACCCATTTGCCACCCCCCCACTTTTGCACACTCATTGTATACGACATTTAACAACAACAAAAATTATGTTTTTTTTTGTGCTCTATTTGAACATGATCTCTATTGCATGCCCATTGCATGCGACTTTTAATAAGATTTGGCAAGCACCCTAGGAATGCCTCTTTAGATTGAAGAATTATGCACGCTTCTCCTTTTTGCTTTTTGCACATCACATGCTTGTCAGTATCAACTATTTATCCTATTGCATTTTGCCTCTTTAGATTGAAGAACATAATCTTTATTGCGTGCCCATTGCATGCGACAGGAATGTCGGTAACAATAAGGATAAAGAAACCCCCTCGCCCGGCAAGAGGGATACCTATTTTTTATAACCAATTATAAATTTTAGCAGAACCCTAATTCTACTATTCCTTTCTAACAAAAATAACAACCTCATGGTAAAATAATAATTTCTTAGGCTGATTTTGTATTTTTCAAGAGTTCCTAATTTGAAATCCTAATTTTAATTTGAGATAGAAATATCCAATACGGACAAAGGAATATTATTTTCCAAATCTTTGTTCGTAATTATCAATCAACATTTTTTGATGAAACTCCACTAAAGTTATTTTCAGCAATGAAAAAAATCCTAATTTTGAACTTGAGATCAGTTTGATGAATGTTGAACTTTAACTTATTAAAAAAATATATCATATCAACACACCTCATGTGGTAGAAAAACTAATTACTGTTCTAAATTAGATTGAATAATATATATAAAAGATAGAGCAATCTCATATAATATTAATACAAATTACATTAATACAAATATCAATGTCAAAGGTTGTGTTACTTTTTGTATTTGTGAGAA
>JAREIK010005875.1:0-36941 GCA_029783825.1 Sapria himalayana | reverse complement strand
GGCTTCTCAACCAATCTTGTAGACTATGAGACTTAAGCTATAATTGATGTTAAGAACTCCTAAATTTATCTAAAGTTATCCCCCCATTGCTAAATGTAGATTCAAGGCCATAGTAGATGCTTGGATAGCAAATACATCCCTTGCTACATTTGCCAAAGAAGGAAACCTACCTCATTTGCTTCCACCAGTTTTAGAAGATCAAATCATTCTATTTTTTTCAGTTTGTCACCAAGTAGCTATCCAACTCTTCCAAAGCTACAACTTCTTGTTCTTTCTCCATTCAACAAAAAAAATCATTACATAAGTATCACTACCATCAAATAAATCATCATTTTTCTTCAACACATAGAAGATAAATCATCTTCTTTGGATTCTCTTATTTAAATCTTTATAATCATCCATCATCTCATTTAAAGCATTTATAAAATTTTTCACAAAGTTTTAGCCAATTCCTCTCCATAATGCTAAGTGTACTTAACCTTGAGATATTTGAGCTTATATCTAGGATCCAACACTACTGCTACAAAAATCAAATATTTGTTGATCGAAGAGAACCCCAATTTTGTTGAATTTATGCCTCATTTTCATACCCACTTCAGACACCATTGTATCTCTACTATATTCACAAAGCGCATTTTTTTTCAAAATTCAAATAATCTCAGGAAAATAAACAATAGAGGTAGTATATTATGAGCTAGAAAATTTACAAGTTACCTCATAAAAATTTTCAAAAACGAGCCAAAATTTTGGCGTTTGTTGAATTTCTCTAAGGTGGAACGTTTGAACCAAACTCCTTCAAAAACCCTTTGTCTTGTCCTCCAACTTATCAAATTCTTTTTGATATTTTATATAAGTTTGTAGCATCAAATAAGTTGAATTCCATATTGTAGGACAATCTAATTGCAATGAAGATCCATATGTGAAGTTTGCTTCTTCAACACATAACTTAAAGATATCTAATCTTTTTGGACTGCTCCTCACATATTTCACACACCTCTAATTTTTTGAATAGCACCCTCAACTACTGCAATGCCATCTATGACAATTAAGTTTTAGGATATGAGCACAACATTTCATATGAAAATGCTCCCCTCTCAAAGGTACAATACTTTTCTTCACAAGCCTTTTTTTCAATTGTTCAACTGCAACATCATTATTTGATGCATTGTCAACAGTAATGCACATCAACTTTCTCAACCCCATTAATTCATGCAAAACTCAATAGCATTTCTAATATTAACTTCAAATGAATTTTAATTACACAAAAGTTCGAAAGCCTTTTATTCATATTCCATTGAGAATGAATGAAATGAACAGTCAAACATATATAAGACATATTTTGAATTCTAGTCCATGTGTCGGTAGTCAATTAAACACTACAACAATGAGATGATATGCTATCAAATAATTTCTTATTTTCTTTCACAAACAAAGAAAAACAATCCCTCAGTGTGGGATGCCTAGATGGAATTTAAATTAGGCACACTAACTTCACAAAACTCCTTAAACTTATCCCTCTCAACAAAACAAAAAGGCAATTCATCTTTTATGATTATTTTCACCAAAGCTTTCTAACTAGTTGTTGATCAAATTGCCAACAAGTTTAATTTCCTTTGTGAGCTTTTATTATTCTTTTTGGTGAAATTTCCTACGAGTGTCTTTCAAGTATTTCCATTAATTTATGTTTTTACTTTAGTGATTTATGTTTTACTTATTTGTAGTTTATAGGTTTTATTTAACGAAGAAATAACAAAAAAATTATTTTTGATATTTTTTCATATTTGAAAGGTTATAACCTTTGAAAATATAATAATTTAAAAATTTTTTAAAATGTGATTACAATATTTAGTAATAATAATAATTATTATATTATATATAATATAAACTAAATATAAAACAATTTTATTGATAGATATGATATCAATTATCAAAAAATAATTATAATATGCTATTATTAATATGATAGATATAAATTAAAATAAATATTTATATAATCTTAATAATTATAAGTCATTTAAATTCAATATAAATAATTACATGCTAGATATCATAATAATGATCAAAAAAATTTAATAAACTATTATTAATAATAGATATTATTTAAAATATATTTGCAAAATCAAAATTTATTTTAAAATCAAAGTAAAATATATTACTTAATAATAATTTTTTTAATGTTTTGCTTTTTTATAACTTTATATTTTTGTTATTATAAATAAATTATTTAAATTAATTTGTCTTACACATAATTTATTTTGTAATTTATAATTCTATAATATAAACTAATAAATAATTAAAATAATTATTTAAATTATAATGAATACAAATAAAATTGAGATTTATTATTTATTATTCAGGATATACCGGTTTAATTGTTTAAGGTATTTAGGTATTTTGGGTTTAGGAGTTTAGTGATTAAGTGTTTTGACCTTTAGTTGATTTATAGTTATTATCTAAACAATTAAAAACAAAAAAATTAATTTTTTGAAATTTTTTAATTTTTGACAGTTGTAACATTTGAAAATATAATAATTTTAAATTTTTTTAAATGTGAATATAATATTTAGTTATAATAATCTTAATATTATATATAATGTAAACTAAATATATATAATTTTATTAATAGATATTATAAACATGATCAATAAATAAATTAATAAACTAGTATTAATAAGAATGATATAAATTAAAATATAATCGTAGAATCTAAAATTATTCAAATCCAAAATAAGATATATTACTAAATAATAATTTTTATTTTAAAAATTTTGCCTCATTTTATAAGCATATATTTTTTTTTGATGACAAATAAATTATTTAAATTATATCTGTCTCACTAATAATTTATTTTGTAATTAATATTTCTATAAAAATAAATTGATAAATAAATAAAATGATTATTTAAAATTATAATGAATACTAATAAAAAAGAAATATATGATTTATTATTTCAGGTATACCTATTTAATGGTTTAAGTTTTTTTTGGTTTTGGGGTTAAGTAGTTTATTGATTTATATGTTCTCACATTTAGGTGTTTATAGGTTTTATTTAATCAATGAATTAAGAAAAAATTTATTTTTAAGAATTTTCGTAATTTTCAAAGGTTATAACCTTTGAAAATATAATAATTTTTAATCTTTCTAAAATATGAATACAATACTTAGTTATAATAATCTTAATAATTATATTTGATGTATATTTAATATAAAAAATTTTATTAATATATATTATTATAATGATCGAAAAATAAATTAATAAACTATTATTAATAAGATAAATATTAATTAAAATATATTTGCAGAACCCAAAATAATTCAAAATCAAAGTAAATTATATCACTAAATAAAATTTTAAATTTTGAAATTTTATTTATTTTTATAAGCTTATTTTCTTTTTCATAAAAAATAATTTATTTAAATTATATGTCTCACTGATTATTTATTTTGTAATTAATATTTCAATAAAAATAAACTAAAAAATAATTAAAATGAATATTTAAAATTATAATGAATACAAATAAAAATTAAATTTATTATTTATTATTTAGGTTATATAGGTTTAATGGTTTAAGTATTTAACGGTTTTTTGGGTTAAGGAGTCTAGATATTTAATTGATTAGGCATTTAGTGGTTAATAATTTTTATTTAAATAATAAAATAATAAAAAATTTATTTTGTGATTTTTTATCATTTTTGAAGGTTAACCTTTGAAAATATAATAATTTTTAAATTTTTTTCTAATGTAAATATAATATTTAGTTATAATAATCTTAATATTTATAAGACATTTAAATTCAATATAAGTAATTTTATTGATAGATATTATAATAATGATCAAAAAATAAATTAATAAACTATTATTAATAGGATTGATAGCAATTAAAATATAAATGAAAAACCTATAATGATTCAAAATCAAAGTAAAATATATTACTAAATGATAATTTTTAGTTTTTAAATTTTTACTTCTTTTTATAACCTTATATTTATATTTTGATTAAAAATAAATTAATAAAATTATATTTGTCTCACTCTTTATTTATTTTGCTATTAATATTTCTATTAAAAATAAACTAATAAATAATTAAAATGAATATTTAAAATTATAATGAATACAAATTAAAATGAGATTTATGATTTATAATATATGGTATACCGGTTTAATGGATTATTAATTTAGGGGTATTGCCGTTTAGTAGTTTATCAATTTATGTTTTAGGCATTAGTGGTTTATAATTTTTATTTATATAATAAAAATAAAGATAATTTTTATTTGATTTTTTCTGATTTTCAAAGGTTATAACCTTTGAAAATAAAATAATTTTTAAAATTATTTGAAATGTGAATACCATGTATAATTATATTAATCTTACTAATTATATATCATATAACTTCAATATAAACAATTTTAATGATAGATAGTATAATAATAATGAAAAATTAAATTAATAAACTATTATTAATAATATAAATATTAATTAAAATATATTTACATAACACAAAATGATTCAAAATCAAATCAAAATGTATTACTAAATAATAATATTTAATTTTCAAATATTTCCTTCTTTTATAAGCTTATATTTTTTATTAATTAAAAATAAATTATTTAAATAATATTTGTTTCACTCAATTTTTTTTGTAATTAATTTTTCTAAATAATTAAACGATAAATAATTAAAATGAATATTTAAAATTATAATAAATAGAAATAAAAATGAGATTTATTATTTATTAAGTAGTATATAGCTGTTAAAAGGTTTATGTATTTAGGGGTTTCGGGGTCTATGAGCTTACAGATTTAAGTAAGTAAGCATTTAATGATCTATAGGTTTTATTTTAAAAATGAAATAAAAAAAAAATTATTTTTATTATTTTTTCTTATTTTTTAAAGTTATAACCTTTGAAAATATAATAATTTTTAAATTTCTTTTCACAAGTGAATACAATATATATGTATAATAATAATATTAATTATATATCATATAAATTCAATATAAACAATTTTATTGTTAGATATTCTAATAATTATCAAAAAATAAATTAAAAATCTATAATGAATAAGATTGATATTACTTAAAATATAATATCAAAACCTAGAATGATTAAAAAGCAAAACAAAATATATCACTAAATAATAATTATTTGCTTTAAAATTTTTGTGATTTTTATATGCTTATCTATTTTTTGATGAAAAATATTTTTAATAAATTATATTTTTAACTAATAATTTATTTTATAATTAATATATATATATATAAATAAAAAACTAAACAATCAAAATTAATTTTTAAAATTATAATGAAAACAAATATAAATGAGATTTATTAATTATTATTTAGGGTATACTGATTTAACGGATTATCTATATAGGGGTATCAAGATTTTGTAGTTTATTCATTTAAGTGTTTAGGCATTTAGTGGAGTATAGGATTTATTTAAACAAAGAAATAATAAAAAAAATATTTTTTTTATTTTTTAATATTTTCAAAAGTGAATATAATATTTAGTCATAATAATCATTATATTTATATATCATATAAATTAAATATAAACATTCTTATTGATAAATATTCTAATAATGTTAAAAAATAAATTAATAATCTATTATTAATAAGATATATATTATTTAAAATTTAATTACAAATATTAAAATGATCCAGAAGAAAAGCAAAATATATTAATATATATTAATTTTTTGTTTTGAAATTTTTTTTTCTTTTAAAAAGTTTATTTATATTTTTTTAATTAAAAATAATTTATATAAATAATATTTGTTTAACTTATAATTTATTTTTTATTAATATTTATATTATAATATACAAATAAATAATTTAAATGAATATTTAAAATTATAATGAAAAAAAATGAGTTTTATTATTTATTAGTTTGAGTATGTCTCACTCATTAAATAATTTTTTTATTATTTTATTATTTAAATAAAACTTATAAACCACTAAATGCCTAAACATTTAAATCTCTAGACTCCTAAACCCCAAAAACCCCTAAATACTTAAACCATTAACCCTCTATAACCTAAATAATAAATAATAAATCTCATTTTTATTTGTATTCATATTAATTTTAAAAATTCATTTTAATTATTTTTTAGTTTATTTTTATAGAAATATTAATTACAAAATAAATAATGAGTGAGACATATATAATTTAAATAAATTATTTTTTTATGAACAAAATATAAGCTTATAAAAATAAATAAAATTTCAAAAATTTAAAATTTTTTTTAGTAATATAATTTACTTTGATTTTGAATTATTTTGGGTTCTGCAAATATATTTTAATTAATATCTATCTTATTAATAATAGTTTATTAATTTATTTTTTGATCATCAAAATAATATATATTAATAAAATTTTTTATATTTAATTTACATCAAATATAATTACTATCATAATTATAACTAAGTATTGTATTCATATTTTAGAACTATTAAAAAATTATTATATTTTCAAAGGTTATAACCTTTGAAAATCACGAAAATTCATAAAAATAAATTTTTTGTTATTTCATTGAATAAATAAAACCTATAAATCAGTAAATAAAACCTAAATGTGTAAACATATAAATCAATAAACTCATTAACCCCAAAATCACAGTAAACTTAAACCATTAAATAGGTATACCCTAAATAATAAATCATAAATCTCATTTTTATTAGTATTCATTATAATTATAAATATATTTTTTAATTATTTATTAGTTTATTTATATAGATATATAAATTAAAAAAATAAATTAATAGCTAGACAAATATAATTTAAATAATTTATTTTTCATCAAAAAATAGTTTATTAATTTATTTTATTATCGTCATCATAATATCTATAAAAAAATTATATATATTGAATTTACATAATATTTAATTATTTAGATTATTATAACAAAAAAATATTTTCACATTTTAAAAAAATTTAAAAATTATTTAGTTTTCAAAGGTTATAGCCATTGAAAATAAGAAAAAAATAAAAAAAATAAATTTTTTGTTATTAGATTTTTTAAATAAAATCTATAAACCACAAAATAGCTAAATTATTAATGTCTAAATTCCTAAACCCCGAAGCCCATAAATACATAAGCCTTTAAATTAGTATACTCTAAATGTTAAATAATAAATCTCATTTTTATTAGTATTCATTAAAATTTTAAATATTCATTTTAATTATTTATCAGTTTATTTTTATAGAAATATTAATTACAAAATAAATTATTAGTGAGACATATATATTTTAAAATATTTATTTTTTATCAGAAAAAATATATGTGCTTATAAAAAGAGGCAAAATTTTATAAATAAAAATTTATTATTTTGTAATAAATTTATTTTGATTTTGAATCATTTTAGTTTTTGAAATTATATATTAATTTATATCATACTTATTAATAATAGTTTATTAATTATTTTTTGATCATTATTATAATATCTATTAATAAAATTATTTAAATTGAGTTTACATTATATATAATTATTAAGAATATTATAACTAAATATTATATTAACATTTAAAAAAAATAAAAATTATTATATTTTCAAAGGTTATAACCTTCAAAAATTAAAAAAATCAAAAAATTTAATTTTTTAAATTTTTATTCTTTAAATAAAAACTTTAAATCACTAAAGTCCTAAACACATAAATCACTAAATACCAAAACACATAAAGAATTAAACCATTATACTAGTATATCCTGAATAATAAATAATAAATCTCAATTTTATCTGTATTCATTAGAATTTTAAATATTCATTTTAATTATTTATTAGTTTATTTTTATAGATTTATAAATTAAAAATAAATTATGTGGAAGACAAATATAAATTAAATAATTTAATTTTAATATCGAAAAATATAAACTTATAAAAAGAAGCAAAACATCAAAAAAATTATAATTCACTATTATATTTTACTTTGATTTTGAATAAATTTACGTTTTGCAAAAATATTTTAAATAATATCTATCTTATTAATAATAGTTTATTAATTTATTTTTTGATCATTAATATAATATCTATCAATATCATTATTTATATTGAATTAACATGATATATAATTATTAATATTATCATAACTAAATATAGTATTCACATATAAAAAAATTTAAAAATTGTTATATTTTCAATGGTTATAACCTTCAAAAATGAAAAAAAATAACAAAAATAATTTTTTTGTTATATCATTGTTTAAATAAAACTTATATACCCTTAAATGCATAAATACATAAATCTCTAAACTCCTAAAACCAGAAGCCCCTAAATACTTAAAACTTTAAACTCGTAAACATTAAATATAATTTAAATAATTTATAGAAATATTAATTACAAAATAAAATTATGAGTGATAACTATAATTTAAATCATATTTTTTCTACAAAAAAATATATAAGCTTATAAAATGATGCAAAAACTAAAAAAATTATTATTTAGTAATAAATTTTACTTTGATTTTGAATCATTTTAGGTTTTTTAATTTTATTTTAATTTATATCTATCATATTAATAAATGTTTATTAATTTATTTTTTGATAATTGATATAATATTATCAATAAAATTGTTTATATTTAGTTTATATTATATATAATTATAATAATTATTATTACTAAATATTGTATTCACATTTTTAAAAAAGTTAAAAATTATTATATTTTCAAATGTTATGACATTTGAAAAATTTAAAAAAATATCAAAAAAATTTTTTTGTTATTTCATTGTTTAACTAAAAGCTATAAACCATTAAATGCCTAAATACTTAAATCAATAACTTCTAAATCTCGAAAACCCTAAATAGATAAATTTTTTAAACAGGTATATCCTAAATTATAAATAATAAATCTCATTTTTAATTTTTTCATTATAATTATAAATATTCATTTTAATTTTTTATTAGTTTATTTTTATATAATTATTAAATACAAAATAAATTATAAGTTAGAAAAATATAATTTATATAAATTATTTTTCAACAAAAAAAATATAGATAAACTTATTAAAAGAAGTAAAAAATTAAAAAAAATTATTATATAGTAATATTTTTACTTTGTTTCTGAATTAATTTAGGTTTTGTAATTATATTTTAATTGATATCTAACTTATTAATAATAGATTATTAATTTATTTTTTGATCAGTATTAGAATATTTATCAATAAAAATAATTATATTTAATATATATCATATATAAATCGAATAATTACTATAACTAAATATTGTATTCACTTTTGAAAAAAATTTTAAAATTATTATATTTTCAAAGTTATAACCGTTGAACATGTGAAAAAACAAAAAAAATATTTTTTTTATTATTTCATTATTTAGATAAAACCTATAAATCACTAAATGCCTAAACACTTAAATCACTTAACTACAAAATCTCGATACCCATATATAGATAATCATTTAAACGGGCATACCCAAAATAATAATTAATAAATCTCATTTTTATTTGTTTTCATTATAATTTAAAAAATTCATTTTGATTGTTTAGATATATATATATATTAATTATAAAAAAAATTATGAGTTAAAAATATAATTTATAAAAATTATGTTTCATCAAAAAATAGATAAGCTTATAAAAAGAATAAAAATTTAAAAACAAATAATTAATATTAAGAAATATATTTTACTTTGCTTTTGAATCATTTTAGGTTTTGATATTATATTTTAAGTAATATTAATCTTATTCATAATAGATTGTTAATTTATTTTTTGATAATTATTAGAATATCTATCAATAAAATTGCTTATATTGGATTTATATGATATATATTTATTATGATTATTATAAATAAATATTTATTCACTTTTGAAAAAAATTTAAAAATTATAATATTTTCAAAGGTTATAACCTTTCAAAATATCAAAAAATAATAAAAATAATTTTTTTTAATTTTTTTTTTAAATAAAACCTATAAACCACTAAATGCATACATAGTTAAATCAGTAAACTCCTAAACCCCATAATGCCTAAATACATAAACCATTAAACTGCTATATACTAATTAATGATTAATAAATTTAATTTTTATTTATATTTATTATAATTTTAAATATTCATTTTACTTATTTATTAGTTTATTTTTATTGAAATATTTATTACAAAATAAAGTATGTGTGCGCCAAATATAATTTAATTAATTTATTTTTAATAAAAAAAATATACGGTTCTAAAAAAATAAAAATTTAAAAATTTAAAAATTAAAAATTATTATCCAGTAATATATTTTACTTTAATTTTGAATCAATTTCGGTTTGGTAAATATTTTTTCATTAATATCTATCTTTTTATTAATAGTTTATTAATTTAATTTTTGATCATTATTATATTGCCTATCAATAAAATTGTTTATATTGAATTTATAAGATATATAATTATTAATATTATTATAACTAAATATTGTATTCACATTTCAAAAAATTTTAAATATTATTATATTTTCAAAGGTTAACCTTTGAAAATGTTATCAAATTATAGCATTTTTTTGTTATTTTATTTCTTTAAATAAATCTTATAAACCACTAAAAGCCTAAAAACATAAATTGCTAAACCTCTAACGATAAAACCTCTAAATACTTAAACAATTAAAATTGTATACATTAATAATAAATCTTAAATCTAATTTTAATTTTTATTCGGTATAATTTTAAATTATTATTTTAAATTAATTATCAGTTTATTTTTATAGAAATATTAATTATAAAATTAATTATTAGTGAGACTGATCTAATTTTAATTAAACCAGCATCCCTAAATAATAAATAATAAATAATAAATAATAAATCTCATATTTTTTTATTATAATTTTAAATATTCATTTTAATTATTTATTTGTTTATTTATATATAAATATTAATTACAAAATAAATTATTAGTTAGACAAATATAATTTATATATATTATTTGTAATCAAAAAAATATGATAAACTTATTAAAAGAAAAAAAAATTAAAAAACAAAAAATTATTATATCGTAATATATTTTTGTTTGCTTCAAAATCATTTTAATTTTTGTAATTATATTTTAATTA
This sequence comes from Sapria himalayana, assembly GCA_029783825.1. Classification (NCBI taxonomy): domain Eukaryota; kingdom Viridiplantae; phylum Streptophyta; class Magnoliopsida; order Malpighiales; family Rafflesiaceae; genus Sapria; species Sapria himalayana. The sequence goes on along the minus strand of JAREIK010005875.1, from coordinate 25,901 downwards.
ATATCTATCTTATTATTAATAAATTATTAATTTATTTTTTGATTATTATTAGAATATTTATCAATAAAATTATTTATATTGAATTTATGTGATATATAAATATAATGATTAGTTTAACTAAATATTGTATTCACATTTGAAAAAATTTATAAATTATTATATTTTCAAAGGTTATAACATTTGAAAATATCAAAAAATAATAAAAATAAATTTTTTGTTATTTTATTTTTTAAATAAAACCTATAAACCACTCAATGAGAGGGGTGCTCATGGGACGGGAAGGAATGAAGATTACATATCCCCAGTCCCTTCACACAGTTCAGAAATTTTTTTTTTGAAGATCCAGACCCTTCCCATAAGTTGAAATATCTGGATGAGATGGGATGGAGATCTAAGATTTTGAGTAGGATAAAACAGTTCCGAGATGGAATGGAATTCAGACATTTTTTTCAATTTATTTTCTTCAAACCGGCCAAATTCGTTCATGTCAAAATCTTTTGTTGTACCATTTATCATTCCTTAGATATGTATCTTTCAAACTCAAATTAGGCCAATTTTGTTTTGTCAAATAGGCTGGATACCGCAAACGAGTTCCATTACCATGTCAAAATCTTTGATGTTCAGAAAAGGATAGAAATGTTAAATAGAACGAGGCCGAGTTGTGTGCTTAATTTGGTTCTTTGTTTTTTCACAAGTTGGCTTTGTTTAGCCGATTGAAAGTTAACCATAATAGAAATACTACATTTTTTAAACAATTACTTAATATATTAAGGAATAGCTAAAGATGACGACAAACATTGGTTCATCAATTACTACTTAAGTAATTGCTAAAATTAGGCAGCTTAATATAACAAAAAAAAATACAACTAATAACAACCATGATAATAATCATTTCAAAGGTTCGTCATGAAACAACAACGAAAATCCAAACCCAATTAATTATCTCTTCTACAACTCCTCTTTTTCTTCCTCCTCAGTAGAAGGATAACCAAAGATGAAAACGTGTTAATCATATAGACATAAATTTATAAGATGAAAGAGTAATAAAAAACAAAATATTACCTTATAAAATTAAATACACCCATTTCAAATTTAGTTGGACAACTATAGTTGGAAGAATATTTGGATCTTGTGACCCCTCTGAAAATTGTAATTGAACCATATTTTTATTAAATTGAATGAATAAAATAAGTAAAAGTGAAATTAAAATTTACAAGATTTGTATACTAACCTTATTCATTATCATCAAGGTCTTGATCTAATTCTTCAAATTCAATAGGTTTGTTTGAGCTTCTCAACCAATCTTGTAGACATATGAGAACTTCAGCTATAATAGGTGTTAAAGAACTCCTAAATTTATCTAAAGTTTTCCCCCAGTGCAAAATGTAGATTCGTAGGCCACAATAGATGCTTGGATAGCAAATACATCACTTGCTACATTTGCTAAAGAAGGATACCTAACCTCGTTTACCTTCCACCAGTTTAGAAGATCAAAATCAATTCTATTTTTTTCAAGTTTGTCCTCCAAGTACCTATCCAACTCTTCCAAAGCTGCAACGTCTTGTTCTTTCTCCAATTCAACAAAAAAAATCATCAACATAAGTATAATTCACATTAAAGAAATCATCATTTTTCTTCAACACAGTAGAAGAGAAATCATGTTCTTTAGATTCATATTCATTTAAATCTTTATAATCATCCATCAACTCATATAAAACATTTATAACCTTTTTCACCAAATTTTTAGCCAATTGCTTTCCATAATGCTAAGTGTACTTAACCTTGAGATATTTGAGCTTATATCTAGGATCCAACACTACTGCTACAAAAAAGCATAATATTTGTTGATTGAAGAGAACCCCAATATTTGTTGAATTTATGCCTCATTTTCATACCCATTTCAGACACCATTGTATCTCTACTATTTTCACAAAACACAATTTTTTTTCAAAATTCGAATAATCTAAGGAAAATAAACACTAGTGGTAGAATATTATGAGCCAGAAAATTTACAAGTTACTTCATAAAAAGTTTTCAAGCAACGAGATAAAATTTTGGTGTTTGTTTAGTCTCTATCAGTTTGAACGTTTGAACCAAACTCCTTCAAAAACCATTTGTCTTTTTCCTCCAACTTATTAAATTCTTTTTAATATTTTATATCAGTTTGTCGCATCAAATAAGTTGAATTCCATCTTGTCGGACAATCTAATTGCAATGAATATCCATATGTCAAGTTTGCTTCTTCAACACATAACTTAAACATATCTAATCTTTTGGGACTGCTTCTCACATATTTTACCACACCTCTAATATTTCAAATAGCACCCTCAACTACTGCAATGCCATCTCTGACAATTAAGTTTAGGATATGAGCACAACATCTCATATGAAAATGTTCGCCTCTCAAAGGTACAACACTTTTCTTCACAAGCCTTTTTTTCAATTGTTCAACTGCAACATCATTATTTGATACATTGTCAACAGTAATGCACATCAACTTTTTCAAACCCCATTCATTCAGGCAAAACCCAATAGCATTTCTTATATTAATTCCAAAATGCCTTTTAACACAAAAGTTCAAAACCCTTTTATGCATATTCCATTGAGAATCAATGAAATCAACAGTCAAACATATATAAGACAAATTTTGAATACTAGTCCAAGTGTCAGTATTCAATGAAACTCTACAATAATGAGATGATATGCTATCAAATTATTTTTATTTTCCTTCACAAACAAAGAAAAACAATCCCTCAATATAGAGTGCCTAGATGGAATTTTAAATTGAGGCACACTAACTTCACAAAACTCCTTAAACTCATCCCTCTCAATAAAACAAAAAGGCAATTCATCTTTTATGATCATTTTTACCAAAGCCTCCCTAACTAGTTGTTGAACAAATTTCCAACAAGTTAATTTGTTATCCTCCGAACTAGTACCTTTAGTGAAACTCAACAAAGATTGTGACTTGTCTTTACCTTTGTGAGCTTCTATTAAGATTGTGACTTGTCTTTACCTTCATGAGCTTCTATTAATTCTTTTTTATGTGGAAATTTCTTACAATTCTTTCTCAAGTATTTCTATAAACCCGAAGTACCTTGATCACTTTTTTCCAAGTATTCTTTCCTACACCATATACAAGCTGCCCTACCAGTTTCATTTACCCCTGGATCAACTAATATCTCATAAGTTTCCCAAACAGCAGACTTATACTTTTTATGAGCTTGAGGTTTAGATGTACCTTGACTTTCTTTTACAATTGGAATTGAAGAACCTGCTGTAACAATTGGAGGGTTCATGAAAGGATAATGATTGGATATACCAGTACTTTGATCATTTGAGATGTGATCATCTTCAATTTATTGTATTTTTCGTTTACTGCTCGATTGTGCCATCTGCATTTCCATTAATTAATATGATATGTTAAATATGAATACATATAAATATTTCAAACAAGAAAGCTCTACAAAATAGATTGTAACAAATTCAGCCCACTCATTCGGCCCAACCAGAACACCACAAACAATACTCAACAAAACTGACTAAGACACATAATAATAATTAATCACTCAATTCTCGTCAGAAAAACAAACCAAAAGGCTAGTGGCATCTAAGACATAGTGGAGCTAACCAGAAGTGCGACGGACAAGGGCTGGACCTAACTGAAAATAGATGGAATGGCTTGAAGTGGCCTGGAATTCATCAGAACAGCAATAGGTGCATCGAAATTGCATGGGAAGTAGTGGAATTGGTAGCATCTTCATGTTATATATATATTCTTGGTTTTAGTATCATAGGATGGGATGGTTCTCGTGATAGATATTGCTTAAGATCTGGAACCGTCCCAAAAGAAAAAATACGTGAGAGAACAGGACGAGAAAAGTCAAAGTCAACTGATTTTTCTCATTCCCGATTCTTTCGGGACAAGACTACGGGTTGGCTCGCAAATCTCCGGTCCCATGAGCAGCTTTACTAGGTGCATATAAAGTTAAATCAGTAACTCAAAAACCCCGTAATGCCTAAATACATAAACCATTAAACTGCTATATACTACTTTATAATTAATAAATCTAATTTTTATTTCTATTTATTATAATTTTAAATATTCATTTTAATTATTTATTAGTTTATTTTTATAAAAATATTTATTACAAATTAAATTATGAGAGCGACATATATATTTTAATTAATTTATTTTTAATCAAAAAATATATATGCTTATAAAAGAAGTAAAAATTTAAAAATTAAAAATTATTATCCAGTAATATATTTTACTTTAATTTTGAATCAATTTGGGTTTCGTAAAAATTTTTTAATTAATATGAATCTTTTTATTAATAGTTTATTAATTTAAATTTTGATTATTATTATATTATCTATCAATAAAATTATTTATATTGAATTTATATGATATATAATTATTAATATTATTATAACTAAATATTCTATTCACATTTCAAAAAATTTTAAATATTATTATATTTTCAAAAGTTATAATCTTAAAAAATGAGAAAGAATACAAAAAATAATTTTTTTGTTATTTCTTTTTTAAATAAAACTTATAGCCCACTAAATGTTTACTTACTTAAATCAGTAGCTCATAAAACCTGAAACCCCTAATACATAAATCTTATAACATCTGTATACTACTTAATAAATAATAAATCTCATTTTATTTCTATTTATTATAATTTTAATTTTTTAGAAAAATTAATTACAAAATCAATTTCGAGTAAGACAGATATTATTTAAATAATTTATTTTTAATCATAAAAAAATATAAGCTTATAAAAAGATAGAAAATTTTAAAAATTAAATATTATTATTTAGTAATATATTTTTATTTGATTTTGAATCATTTTGTGTTATGTAAATATATTTTAATTAATATTTATATTATTAATAATAGTTTATTAATTTAATTTTTGATCATTATTAGAATATCTATCGTTATAATTATTTATATTGAAATTATATGATATATAATTAATAAGATTAATATAATTATACATGGTATTCACATTTAAAAAGATTTTAAAAATTATTTTTATTATATAATTAAAACCTATATACCACTAAATGCCTAAAAACATAAATTGCTAAACAACTAAACTCCAAAACCCCTAAATAATCGATCCTTTAAATCGGTATACCATATATAATTGTTGGGCAATTGTGCTTCCACGGTAGTGAGATTGAGAGACAAAAACACAAAAACAACAGAAAACAAGCAATATATATATCCCAATTCAGCAACCAACCATGATAGAATCAAAAACGTCAAAAAAATCCACTAGAAAATGCGGTTCTACGACTATATAACGTGGTTCGCTAGTCGCTCAGTACGACTAGCTAAATCCACTAGAAAATGCTTATACGTTACAGATTAAAGCAACAAAAATGTCTTACAGTATGGAGCACACAGAATAGTCATGATAAATAGCACAGAGAGAAGTGAGAGAGATGATGTACAATTCCATGGATCCAAAAACAGCCACCCGAAAATAAAATTACAAAACATTTTATATTAAAATTTTCTCGGTTCATTTAACCGGAGAGGGTCGGATCATGAGACGGGTCAGGCTCTACTCCAATTTCGGCCCGTTGTCTGGTCAACGGGTCGTCAGTTATTGTGCTACTGTTGCATCCCCAGCCTCTTAATATTTCATTTCCTGCACTTACATGAAAATATTAAAAAAGAATAAATATTTGGTTATACAATCAGATTATAAAAAAATAATTTACATATAAAGCAATAATAAATCTTAAATCTCATTTTAATTTGTATTCATTATAATTTTAAATATTCATTTAAAATATTTATTAGTTTTTTTTATATAAAATTTAATTAAAAAATAAATAATTAGTTAGACAAATATAATATTAATAATTTACTTTTAATAAAAAAAATATAATCTTATAAAAAGAAGTAAAAATTTAAAAACAAAAAATTATTATTTATTAATAAAGTTTACATTGATTTTGAATCATTTTAGGTTTTGTAATTATATTTTAATTTATATTTATCATATTAATAATAGTTTATTAATTTATTTTTTGATATTTGATATCATATCATTCAATAAAATTATTTATAATTAGTTTAGATTATATATAATTATAATGATTATTTTTACTAAATATTTTATTCACATTTTAAAAAAATTTTAAAATTATTATATTTTCTAATGTTATAAACTTTGAAAATGTGAAAAAATAACAAAAATAATTTTTTTGTTATTTCATTATTTAAAAAAATTTTATAAACCACTAAATGCCTAAATACTTTAATCAATAACTCCTAAATCTCGAAAACCCTTAATAGACAATCATTTTAAACGGGTATACCCTAAATAATAAATAATAAATCTCAATATTATTTTTTTCATTATAATTTAAAATATTCATTTTAATTATTTATTAGTTTATTTTTATATAATTATTAATTTCAAAATAAATTGAGTTAGACAAATATAATTTATATAATTATTTTTACATAAACCATTAAACCGCTAATAATTAATAAATCTAATTTTTAATTTTATTTATTATAATTTTAAATATTCATTTTAATTAATTATTAGTTTATTTTTATAGAAATATTTATTACAAAATAAATTATGAGTGTGACAAAAATAATTAAAAAAAAATATATGCTTATAAAAGAAGTAAAAATTTAAAAATTTAAAATTGTTATCTAGAAATATATTTTAATATAATTATGAATCAATTTGGGTTTTGTAATTATTTTTTAATTAATATATATCTTAATATCAATAGTTTATAAATTTAATTTTGATCATTATTATAATATATATCAATAAAATTGTTTATATTGAATTTATATGATATATAATTATTAATATTATTATAACTAAGTATTGTATTCACATATTAAAAAAAATTTAAATATTATTATATTTTCAAAGGTTATAACCTATCAAAATGTGAAAAAATTATAGAAATTTTTTTTGATATTTTTATTTTTTTAAATAAAATGTATAAACCACTAAAAGCCTAAAAACATAAATCGCTAAAATCCTAAATGAAACAACCTCTAAATACTTAATCCAATAAACTGGTATACAGTAATAATAAATGACAAATCTCATTTTAAATTTTATTCAGTATAATTTTAAATTTTTATTTTAAATATTTATCAGTTTATTTTTATCGAAATATTAATTACAAAATAAATTATTAGTGAGAAATATCTAATTTAAATTAAACCGGTATCCCTAAATAATAAATAATAAATCTCATTTTTTTCATTATAATTTTAATTATTCATTTTAATTATTTATTTGTTTATTTCTATAAATATATTAATTACAGAATAAATTATGAGTTAGACAAATATAATTTATATAAATTAATTTTCATAAAAAAATATGGATAAACTTTTTAAAAGAAAAACAAATTCAAAACAAAAAATTATTATATAGTAATATATTTTGCATTGCTTCTGAATCATTTTAGGTTTTGTAATTATATTTTAATTCATATCTATCTTATTAATAATAGATTATTAATTTATTTTTTCATCATTATTAGAATATTTATCAATAAAATTGTTTATATTGAATTTATATGATATATGAATATAATAATTATTATAACTAAAGATTGTATTCACTTAAGAAAAAAATTTAAAATTTATTGTATTTTCAAAGGTTATAACCTTTGAAAATATCAAAAAATAACAAAAATAAATTTTTTGTTATTTATTTTTTAAATAAAACATATAAACAACTAAATGCATATATAGGTAAATCAGTAAACTCCTAAATGCATAAACCATTAAACCACTATATACTACTTAATAATTAATAAATCTAATTTTTATTTTATTTATTATAATTTTAAATATTGATTTTAATTATTTATAAGTTTATTTTTATAAAATATTTATTACAAAATAAATTATGAGTGCGACAAATATAATTTAAATTATTTATTTTTAATTAAAAAAATATATACGCTTATAAAGTAAGTAAAAATTTAAAAATTAATAATTATTATACAGTAATATATTATAGTTTAATCTTAAATCGATTTGGGTATTGTAAATAATTTTTAATTATTATCTATCTTATTATTAATAGTTTATTAATTTTTTTTGATCATTATTATATTATCTATCAATAAAATTGTTTATATTGAATTTATATGATATATAAATATTGATATTAAAATAACTAAATATTGTATTCACATTTCAAAAAATTTTAAATATTATTATATTTTAAATTATAAATAACTAATTTTTAATATTATTATATTGTATTCACATTAAAATATTAAATTTTACAAAATAAATTATTAGTGAGACAGATCTAATATAAATAATTAATCTTCCATCAAAAAAAAATATATCCTTATAAAAAAAGGCAAAATTTTTAAAACAAAAATATATTATTTAGTAATATATTTTATTTTGATTTTGAATCATTCTAGATTTTGTAATTATATTTTAATTTATATCATTATAATTAATAATAGTTTATTAATTTTTTATTGATCATTATTATAATTTGTATTAATAAAATTATTTATATTGAGTTTACATTATATATAATAATTAAAATTATTATAACTAAATATTATATTCACATTTTAAAAAAATTAAAATTATTATATTTTCAAAGGTTTACCTTCAAAAATTAAAAATAAATCAAAAAGTTTAATTTTTTATTTTTTCATTCTTTAAATAAAAACTATAAATCACTAAAGGCCTAAACACATAAATCACTAAACCCCAAAATACTTAAATACTTAAACCATTAAACTAGTATATCCTAAATAATAAATAATAAATCTCAATTTTATTTGTATTCATTATAGTTTTAAATATTCATTTTAACTATTTATTAGTTTATTTTTATAGAATTATAAATTAAAAATAAATTATGAGGAAGAAAATATAATTTAAATAATTTACTTTTAATAAAAAAATATAAACTTATAAAAAGAAGCAAAACTTCAAATAAATTATTATTTAGTAATATATTTTATTTTGATTTTTAAATAAATTTACGTTTTGCAAATATATTTTAAATAAAATCTTTTTTATTAATAATAGTTTATTAATTTATTTATTGATCATTAATATAATATATATCAATATAATTATTTATATTGAATTGACATGATATATAATTATTAAGATTATCATAACTAAATATAGTATTCACATATAAAAAAATTTAAAAATGGTTATTTTTTCAAAGGTTATAATGTTCAAAAATGATAAAAAATAACAAAATAAATTATGAGAGATATAAATATAATTTAAATAATTTATATTTCATCAAAAAAATATATAAGCTTCTTAAAAGAAGCAAAAACTAAAAAACAAAAATTATTATTTAGTAATAAATTTTAAAATTTGTTTGAATCATTTTAGGTTTTTTAATTATATTTTAAAATATATCTATCATATTAATAATAGAATATTAATATATTTTTAGATAATTGATATCTTATCTATCAATAAAATTGTTTATATTTAGTTTAACTTATATATAATTATAATGATTATTATTACCAAATATTGTATTCACATTTTTTAAAAAAATTAAAATTTTTATATTTCAAAGGTTATAACCTTTGAAAACATGAAAAAATATCAAAAATATTTTTTTTGTTATTTCATTGTTTAAACAAAACCTATAAACCACTAAATGCCTAAAAACATAAATCGCTAAACTCCTAAATAACAAAACCTCAAATACTTAAACCATTAAACTAGTAAACATTAATAATAATTCATAAATCTCATTTTAATTTTTATTCAATATAATTTTAAATTTTTATTTTAATTATTTATCAGTTTCTTTTTATAGATATATTAATTACAAAATAAATTATTAGTGAGATAGATCTAATTTAAATTAGACTAGTATACCCAAAATAATAAAGAATAAATCTCAATATTATTTTTTTCATTATAATTTTTAATATTCATTTTAATTATTTATTTGTTTATTTTTATATAAATATTAATTAAAAAATAAATTATGAATTAGACAAATATAATTTATATAAATTAATTTTCATCAAAAAAATATGGATAATCTTTTTAAAAGAAAAAAAAATTAGAAAACAACAAATTATTATTTAGTAATATATTTTGATTTCTTCTAAATCATTTTAGGATTTGTAATTATATTTTAATTGATATCTATCTTATTAATAATAGATTATTAATTTATTTTTTAATTATTTTTAGAATATTTATCAATAATATTGTTTATATTTAATTTACATGTTATATAATTATAAAGATTATTATAACTAAATATTATATTTACATTTGAAAATAATTTAAAAATTATTATATTTTAAAGGTTATCATCTTTGAAAATGAGATAAATAATTTTTTTGTTATTAAAAAAGTAAATTATTTAAATTATTTTTGACTTCCTCATAATTTATTTTTAATTTATAATTCTATAAAAATAAACTAATAAATAATTAAAATGAATATTTAAAATTATAATGAATACAAATAAAATAGAGATTTATTATTTATTATTCAGGATATACCAGTTTACTGGTTTAAGTATTTAGGTGTTTTGGGGTTTAGTGATTTAAGCATTTAGGCTTTTAGTGATTTATAGTTTTTATTTAAAGAATTAAAAAATAAAAAATTTAATTTTTTGATTTTTAAAAATTTATGAAGGTTATAACCTTTGAAATTATAATAATTTTTAATTTTTTTTAAATGTGAATATAATATTCAGTAATAATAATCTTAATAATTATATATAATGTAAGCTCAATATAAATAAATCTATTAATAGATATTATAATAATGATCAATAAAAAATTAATAAACAATTATTAATAAGAATGATATAAATTAAAATATAATTGCAAAATCTAAAATGATTCAAAATAAAAATAAAATATATTACTAAGTAATAAATTTTTGTTTTTAAAATTTTGCCTCTTTTTATAAGCACGTATATATTTTTTTGATGAAAAATAAATTATTTAATTTAGATCTGTCACATTAATAATTTAATTTGTAATTAATATTCTATATAAATAAACTGATAAATAATTAAAATAAAAATTTAAATTTATACTTAATAAAAATTAAATTGAGATTTATGATTTTTTATTAATGTAGACCTATTTAATAGTTTAAGTATTTAAAGGATTTTGTCGTTTGGTAGTTTAGTAATTTATGTTTTTAGGCATTTAGTGGTTTATAGGTTTTATTTAAACAATAAAATAACAATAAAAAATTGTAATTTTTTCACATTTTCATAGTTATAACCTTTGAAAATATAATAATATTTAAAATTTTTTGAAATGTGAATACAATATTTTGTTATAATAATATTAATAATTATATATCATATAAATTCAATTTAAACAATTTTATTGATAGATAATATAATAATGATCGAATTTAAATTAATAAACTATTAATAAAAAGATTGATATTAATTAAAAAATATTTACAAAACCCAAATTGATTCAAAATTAAAGTAAAATATATTACTAGATAATAATTTTTAATTTTTAAATTTTTACTTCTTTTATAAGCATATTTTTTTTCATTAAAAATAAATTAATTAAAATATATATGTCGCTCTCATAATTTAATTTATAATAAATATTTCTATAAAAATAAAATAATAAATAATTAAAATGAATATTTAAAATTATAATAAATAGAAATAAAAATTATATTTATTAATTATTAAGTAGTATATAGCAGATTAATGGTTTATGTATTTAGGCATTATGAGGTTTAGAAGTTTACTGATTTAACTGTGTATGCATTTATTGGTTTATAGGTTTTATTAAAAAAATAATAATAAAAAATTTATTATTATTATTTTTTGATATTTTCAAAGGTTATAACCTTTCAAAATATAATAATTTTTAAATTTTTTTCCAAAGTGAGTTCAATATTTTGTTATAATAATCATTATATTTGTATATCATCTAAATTCAATATAAATAATTTTATGAATAAATATTCTAATAATGATCAAAAAATAAATTAATAATCTATTATTAATAAGATAGATATCAATTAAAATATAATTACAAAATCTAAAATGATTCAGAAGAAAAGCAAAATATATTACTATATAATAATTTTGTCTTGAAATTTTTTTTTCTTTTAAAAAGTTTATCAATAATTTTTTGATGAAAAATAATTTATATAAATTATTTTGTCTAACTCAATTTATTTTGTAATTAATCTTTATATATAAATAAACAAATAAATAATTAAAATGAATATTTAAAATTATAATGAAAAAGAATGAGATTTATTATTTATTATTTAGGGATACCGGTTTAATTTAAATTAGATCTGTCTCACTAATAATTTATTTTGTAATTAATATTTTTATAAAATAAATTGATAAATAATTAAAATAAATATTTAAAATTATACTGAATAAAAATTAAAATGAGATTTATGATTTATTATTAATGTATACCAGTTTAATGATTTAAGTATTTAGAGGTTTTGTCGTTAGGAGTTAGCGATTTATGTTTTTAGGCTTTTAGTGGTTTATTGGTTTTATTTAAAAAAATAAAATAACAAAAAAAAATTTATAATTTTTCATCATTTTCATAAGTTATAACATTTGAAAATATAATAATATTTAAAATTTGTTTAGATTTTAATACAATATATTGTTATAATAATATTAATAATTATATATCATATAAATTTAATAAAAATACTTTTATTGATATATATTATAATAATGATCAAAAATTAAATTTATAAACTTTAATATTAAGATAGATATTAATTAAAAAATATTTACAAAAACCAAATTGATTCAAAATTAAAGTAACTTTTATTACTTGATAATAATGTTTAATTTTTAAATTTATACTTCTTTTATAAGCATATTTTTTATTAGATAAATAATATATTATTTAAATTATATTTGTCCCACTCATAATTTATTTTGTAATAAATATTTCTAAATAAATACACTAATAAATAATTAAAATGAATATTTAAAAATATAATAAATATCAATAAAAAATAGATTAATTAATTTTTAAGTAGTATTTAGCGGTTTAATGGTTTATGTATTTAGGCATTATGGGATTTAGGAGTTTACTGATTTAACTTTTTATGCATTTAGTAGGGCTACTCATGAGACTCGGAGATTTGTGACCCGACCCGAACTCTTGTCCTGAAAGAATCGGGACTAAGAAAAATATGTTGACTTTGACTTTTCCCGTCCTGTTCTATCACGTCTTTTTTCTTTTGGGATGGTTATAGATTTTAAGCAATATCCATCCCAAGAACCATCCCATCCTAAAAAACTAATATTAGAACAAGGAATATATTTATATATATAACAAGAAGATGCCACCAATTCCGACGCACCTATTGCTGTTCCGATGAGTTCCAGGCCTCCACCCGCCATTCTAGCCATGTTCAGTTAGGTCCAGCCCTTGTCCGTCGCACTTATGGTTGCCTCTGCCGTGTCTCAGATGCCACCTACTTTTTGGTTTGTTTTGTTGAAGAGAATTTAGTGATTAATTATTATTATTATTATGTGTCTCAGTCAGTATTGTTGAGTATTGGTTGTGGTGCTGTGGTTGGGCTAATTGAGTGGGCTGAATGTGTTACAGTTGTGGTTGAGTATTGTTGAAACATTTATATGTATTTATGTTTATCATTTCATATTAATTAATGGCAATGCAGATGGCACAATCCAGTGGTAAACGAAAAATACAATAAATTGAAGATGATCACATCTCAAATGATCAAAGTACTGGTAAATCTAATCATCATCCTTTCATGAACCATCCTATTGTTATGGTAGGTTCTTTAATTTCAATTCTAAAAGAATGTCAAGGTACATCTGAACCTCAAGCTCATAAAAATTATAAGTCTGCTGTTTGGGAAACTTATGAGATATTAGTTGATTTAGGGTGAAATGAAAATGGTAGGGGAGCTTATATATAGTGTAGGAAAGAATATTTGGCAAAAACTGATCAAGGTACTTCGGGTTTATGGAAATAAGTGAGAAAGACTTGTAGGAAATTTCCACACAAAAAAGAATTAATAGAAGCTCACAATGGTAATGACAAGTCACAATCTTTGTTGAGTTTCACTAAAGGTACTAGTTCAGAGGATAACAAATTAACTTGTTGGCAATTTGATCAACAACTAATTAGAGAGGCTTTGGTGAAAATAATCATAAAAGATGAATTGCCTTTTTGTTTTGTTGAGAGGGATGAGTTCAAGGAGTTTTGTGAAGTTAGTGTGCCTCAATTTAAAATTCCATCTAGGCACTCTACACTGAGGGATTGTCTTTCTTTGTTTGTGAAGGAAAAGAAGAAACTATTTGATAGCATATCATCTCATTGTTCTAGAGTTTCATTGACTACTGACACTTGGACTAGCATTCAAAATTTATCTTATATATGTTTGACTGTTCATTCCATTGTTTCTCAATGGAATATGCATAAAAGGCTTTTGAACTTTTGTGTAATTAAAAGTCATTCTGGAGTTAATATTAGAAATGCTATTAAGTTTTCCATGAATGAATAGGGCTTGAGAAAGTTGATGTGCATTACTATTGACAATGCATCAAATAATGATGTTGCTGTTGAACAATTGAAAAAAAGGCTTTTGAATTAAAGTGGTGTACCTTTGATAGGCTAGCATTTTCATATGAGATGTTGTGCTCATATCCTAAACTTAATTTTCAGAGATGGCATTGCAGTAGTTGAGGGTGCTATTCAAAAAATTAGAGGTGTGGTGAAATATGTGAGGAGCAGTCCTAAAAGATTAGATATGTTTAAGTTATGTGTTGAAGAAGCAAACTTGACATATGGATCTTCATTGCAATTAGATTGTCTTATAAGATGGAATTCAACTTATTTGATGCTACAAACTGCTATAAAATATCAAAAATAATTTGATAAGTTGGAGGACAAAGACAAAAGGGTTTTGAAGGAGTTTGGTTCAAACGTTTCAACTGAGAGAGACTGAACAAACGCCAAAATTTCGGCTCGTTTCTTCAAACTTTTTATGAGGTAACTTTTAAATTTTCTGGCTCATAATATTCTACCTCTAGTGTTTATTTTCCTCAGATTATTCGAATTTTGAAAAAAAATTGAGCTTTGTGAAAATAGTGGAGATACAATGGTGTCTGAAATGGGTATGAAAATTAGGCATAAATTCAACAAATCTTGGGGTTCTCTTCAGTCAACAAATATTATGCTTTTTGTAGCAGTAGTGTTGGATCCTAGATATAAGCTCAAATATCTCAAGGTTAAGTACACTTAGCATTATGGAAAGGAATTGGCTAAAAATTTGGTGAAAAAGGTTATAAATGCCTTAAATGAGATGATGGATGATTAAAAAGATTTAAATGAAGATTAATCAAAAGAAGATGATTTCTCTTCTACTGTGTTGAAGAAAAATGATGATTACTTTGATGGTAGTGATACTTATGTTGATGATTTTTTTGTTAAATTATAGAAATAACAAGAAGTTGCAGCTTTGGAAGAATTGGATAGGATCTTGGAGGACAAACTTGAAAAAAATAGAATTGATTTTGATCTCTTAAACTTGTGGAAATTTAATGAGGTTAGGTATCCTTCTTTGGAAAATATAGCAAGGGATGTATTTGCTATCCAAGCATCTGCTGTGGCCTACGAATCGACATTTAGCACTAGGGGGAGAAATTTAGATAAATTTAGGATTTCTTTAACACCTATTACAGCTGAAGTTCTCATATGTCTACAAGATTGGTTGAGAAGCTCAAACAAACCTATTGAAATTGAAGAATTAGTTCAAGACCTTGATCATAATGAATCATGTTAGTATAAAAATCTTGTAAATTTTAATTTCACTTTTACTTAATTTATTCATTCAATTTAATAAAAATATTGTTCAATTACAATTTTCAGAGGGGTCACAAGATCCAAATATTCATCCAACTATAGTTCCCAAATAAATTTGGAATGGGTGTATTAAATTTTATACGATAATATTTTGTTTTTTTATTACTCTTTCATCTTAGAAATTTATGTCTACATGATTAACACGTTTTCATCTTTGGTTGTCCTTCTATAGTGGAGGAAGAAAAGGGAGGAGTTGTAGAAGAGATAATTAATTGGGTTTGGATTTTCGTTGCTGTCCCGGGACGGACCTTTGAAATGATTATTATTATGGTTGTTATTAGTTGTATATTTTTTTGTTATCTTAAGCTGCCTAATTTTAGCAATTACTTAAGTAGTAATTGATGCTACCAATGTTAGTGGTCATCTTTAGCTATTCCTTAATATTTTAAGTAATTGTTTAAAAAATGTAGTATTGCTATTATGGTTAATTTCACTCGGCTGAACAAAGCCAACTTGTGAAAAAACAAAGAACCAAATTAAGCACACAACTTGGTCTCATTCTATTTAACATTTCTATCCTTTTCTGCACATCAAAGCTTTTGACAAGGTAATTGAACTCATTTACGGTATTCAGACTATTTGACAAAACAAAATTGGCCCAATTTGAGTTTGAAAGATACATAACAAAGGAATGATAAATGGTACAACAAAAGGTTTCGACATGAACTAACTTGCCGGTTTGAAGAAGATAAATTGAAAAAAATGTCCGAACTCCGTTCCGTCCTGGAACGGTTTTATCCTACCCAAAATCCCCGATCTCCGTCCCGTCCCATCCCGATTTTTTCAAACTATGATATGGGTCTGGATCTTCAAAAAAAATCTCCAAACTGTAGGAAGGGATTGGAGATTTGTAATCCCCATCCAATCCCGTCCCATGAGCACCCTAGCATTGAGTGGTTTATAAGATTTTTTTAATAAATAAAATAACAGAAAATTTATTTTTATTAT
This sequence comes from Sapria himalayana, assembly GCA_029783825.1. Lineage (NCBI taxonomy): Eukaryota > Viridiplantae > Streptophyta > Magnoliopsida > Malpighiales > Rafflesiaceae > Sapria > Sapria himalayana. The sequence continues at coordinate 9,035 of JAREIK010005875.1, read as the reverse complement.
TTTTTAATATTTTCAAAGGTTATAACCTTTAAAAATATGATAATTTTAAAATTTTTTACAAATGTGAATACAATATTTAGTTATACTAATCATTATATTTATATATTATATAAATTCAATATAAAGAATTTTATTGATAAATATTCTAATAATAATCAAATAATAAATTAATAATCCATTAATAATAAGATTGATATTAATTAAAATATAATTACAAAACTTAAAATGATTCAGATGCAAAGAAAAATATATTACTATATAATAATTTTTTTTTAAATTTTTTCTTCTTTTAATATGTTTATCTATATTTTTTTATTGAAAAATAATTTATATAAATTATATTTGTCTAACTCATAATTTATTTTGTAATTAACATTTATATATAAATAAACAAATAAATAATTAAAATGAATATTTAAAATTATAATGAAAAAATATGCGATTTATTATTTATTATTTATTATTTAGGGATACCGGTTTAATTTAAATTAGATCTGTTTCACTAATAATTTTTTTTGTAATTAATATTTTTATAAAAATAAAATGATAAATAATTAAAATAAAAATTTAAAATTATACTGAATAAAAATTAAAATGAGATTTAAGATTTATTATTAATTTATACCAGTTTAATTGTTTAAGTATTTAGAGGTTTTGTCATTAAGATTTTAGCAATTTTTGTTTTTAGGCTTTTAGTGGGTTATAGGTTTTATATAAAAAAAATAACAAAAAAATTTTCCATAATTTGTTATCATTTTCATAGGTTATAACCTTTGAAAATATAATAATATTTACAATTTTTTGAAATGTGAATACAATAGAGTTTTAATAATATTAATAATTATATATCATATAAATTCAATATAAACAATTTTATTGATAGATAATATAATAATGATAAAAAATTAAATTAATAAACTATTAATAAAAAGATAGATATTAATTAAAAAATATTTACAAAACCCAAATTGATTCAAAATTAAAATAAAATATATTACTGGATAATAATTTTTAATTTTTAAATTTCTAAATCTTTTATAAGCACATATTTATTTTATTAAAAATAAATTAATTAAATTTTTTTTGTCACACTCATACTTTATTTTGTAATAAATATTTCTATAAAAATAAACTAATAAATAATTAAAATGAATATTTAAAATTATAATATATAGAAATAAAAATAAGATTAATTAATTATTAAATAGTATATAGCAGTTTAATGGTTTATGTATTTAGGCATTACGGGGTTTAGGAGTTTAATGATTTAACTGTGTATGCATTTAGTGGTTTATAGGTTTTATTTAAAAAAAATAAAAAAAAATTATTTTTATTATTTTTTGATATTTTGAAAGGTTAAAACCTTTGAAAATATTAGAATTTTTAATTTTTTTCAAAAGTGAATAAATATTTATTTATAATAATCATAATAAATATATATCATATAAATCCAATATAAATAATTTTATTGATAGATATTCTAATAATTATCAAAAAATAAATTAAAAATCTATTATGAATAAGATTAATATTACTTAAAGTATAATATCAAAACCTAAAATGATTCAAAAGCAAAGTAAAATATATTTCTTAATATTAATTATTTGTTTTTAAATTTTTATTCTTTTTATAAGCTTATCTATTTTTTGATGAAACATAATTTTTATAAATTATATTTTTAACTCATAATTTATTTTATAATTAATATATATATATATCTAAACAATCAAAATGAATTTTTTAAATTATAATGAAAACAAATAAAAATGAAATTTTTTAATTATTATTTTGGTATACCCGTTTAAACGATTATCTATATAGGGGTATCTTGATTTTGTAGTTTAATGTTTTAAGTGTTTAGGCATTTAGTGATTTATAGGTTTTATTTAAACAATGAAATAATAATAAAATATATATTTTTTATGTTTTTTCACATGTTCAAAGGTTATAAACTTTGAAGATATAATAATTTTAAAATTTTTTTCAAAAGTGAATAGAATATTTAGTAATAATAATTATTAAATCTATATATCATATAAATATTTTTATTGATAAATATTCTAATAATGATCAAAAAATAAATTAATAATCTATTATTAATAAGTTAGATATCAATTAAAATATAATTACAAAACCTAAAATGATTCAGAAACAAAGCAAAATATATTACTATATAATAATTTTTTGTTTTTAATTTTTTTTTCTTTTAATAAGTTTATCTATATTTTTTTGTTGAAAAATAATTTATATAAATTATATTTGTCTAACTTATAATTTATTTTGTAATTAATATTTATATAAAAATAAACAAATAAATAATTAAAATGAATATTTTTTTTATAATGAAAAAAATAAAAATGAGATTTATTATTTTTTATTTAGGATATACCTGTTTAAAAAATTATCTATTTAGAGTTTTTGAGATTTAGAAGTTATTGATTTAAGTATTTAGGCATTTAATGGTTTATAGATTTTATCTAAACAATAAAATAACAAAAAATTTATTTTTGATAGATTTTGAAATTTTCAAATGTCATAACATTTGAAAATATAATAATTTTAAAATTTTTTAAAAACGTAAATACAATATTTAGTAATAATAATATTTATAACTATATATAATATAATATAAATATAAATAATTTTAATGATAAATATTATATCAATTATCAAAAAATAAATTAATAAACTATTATTAATATGATAGATATAAATTAAAATATAATAAAAAAACCTAAAATGATTCAAAATCAAAGTAAAATTTATTACTAAATAATAATTTTTTTAGTTTTTGCATAATTTTATAAGCTTATATGTTTTTTTTGATGAAAAATATATTATTTAAATTATATTTGTATCACTCATAATTTATTTTATAATTAATATTTCTATAAATTATTTAAAATATATTTAAGGTTTACGAGTTTAAAGGTTTAGGTATTTAGGGGCTTCGGGGTTTATAAGTTTAGAGATTTTTGTATTTAGGCATTTAGTGGTTTATAAGTTTAATTTAAACAATGATATATCAAAAAAAAATTTTGTTATATTTTTTGATTTTTGGAAGTTATAATTTTTGAAAATATAACAATTTTTAAATTTTTTATATATGTGAATACTATATTTAGTAATGATAATCTTAATAAATATATATCATGTTAATTCAATATAAACAATTATATTGAAAGATATTATATTAATGATAAAAAAATAAATTAATAAACTCTTATTAATAAGATAGATATTTTTTAAAATATATTTTCAAAACATAAATTTATTAAAAATCAAAGTAAAATATAATACTAAATTATAATTTTTTTGATGTTTTGCTTCTTTTTATATGTTTATATTTTTTGTTTTTAAAAGTAAATTATTTAAATTATATTTGTCTTCCACGTAATTTATTTTTAATTTATAATTCTACCAAAATAAACTAATAAATAATTAAAATGAATATTTAATATTATAATATTCAGGATATACTAGTTTAATGGTTTAAGTATTTCGGTGTTCTAGGGTTTAGTGATTAAAGTATTTAGGACTTTAGTGATTTATAGTTTTTATTTAAAGAATGCGGAAATAAAAAATTAAATGTTTTGATTTTTTTTAAATTTTGAAGGTTATAACCTTTGAAAATATAATATTTTTTAATTTTTTTTAATTGTTAATATAATATTTAGTTATAATATTCTTAATAATTATATATAATGTAAACTCAATAAAAATAATTTTATTAATAGATATTATAATAATGATCAATAAAAAATTAATAAACTATTATTAATAAGAATGATATAAATTAAAAAATAATTGCAAAAACTAAAATGATTCAAAATAAAAATAAAATATATTACAAAATAATAAATTTTTGTTTTTAAAATTTTGCCTATTTTAATAAACATATATATTTTTTTTGATAAAAAATAAATGTTTTAAAATAGATCGGTCTCACTAATAATTTATTTTGTAATTAATATTTCTATAAAAATAAACTAATAAATAATTAAAATAAAAATTTAAATTTATACTTAATAAAAATTAAATTGAGATTTATGATTTATTATTAATGTATACCAATTTAATAGTTTAAGTATTAAGAAGTTTTGTCATTTAGGAGTTTAGTGATTTATGTTTTTAGGCATTTAGTGGTTTATAGGTTTTATTAAAATAATAAAATAACGAAAAAAAATTTGTAATTCCTTCTCATTTTCAAAGGTTATAACCTTTGAAAATATAATAATATTTAAAATTTTTTGAAATGTGAATACAATATTTAGTTATAATAATTTTAATAATTATATATCATATAAATTCAATATAAACAATTTTATTGATAGATATTATAATAATGATCAAAAATTAAATTAATAAACTATTAATAATAAGATAGATATTAATTAAAAAATATTTACAAAACCCAAAATGATTCAAAATTAAATTAAAAAATATTACTGGATAATAATTTTTAATTTTTAAAATGTTACTTCTTATATAAGCGTATATATTTTTTTTGATTAAAAATAAATTATTTATATTATATTTGTCGCACTCATAATTTATTTTGTAATAAATATTTTTATAAAATAAACTTATAAATAATTAAAATGAATATTTAAAATAATAATAAATGGAAATAAAAATTAGATTTCTTAATTATTAAGTAGTATATAGCAGGTTACTGGTTTATGTATTTAGGCATTATAGGCCTTAAGAGTTTACTGATTTAACTGTGTATGCATTTAGTGGTTTATAGGTTTTATTTAAAAATTAAAATAACAAAATATTTATTTTTATTATTTTTTGATATTTTGAAAGGTTATAACATTTGAAAAAATATAAATTTAAAATTTTTTTCAAATGTGAATTCAATATTTAGTTATAATTATCATTATATTTATATATCATATAAATTCAATAAAACAATATTATTGATAAATATTCTAAAAATGATCAAAAAATAAATTAATAATCTATTATTAATAAACTAGATATCAATTAAATTATAATAAAAAAACCTAGAATGATTCAGAAGAAATCAAAATATATTACTATATAATAATTTATTGTTTTTAAATTTTATTTTCTTTTAAAAAGTTTTCCATATTTTTTTGATGAAAATTAATTTATATAAATTATATTTGTATAATTCATAATTTATTTTTTAATTAATATTTATATAAAAATAAACAAATAAATAATTAAAATGAATATTTAAAATTATAATGAAAAAAAATATATTGATATTTATTCGTTATTATTTTGGGTATACCTATCTAATTTAAATTAGATTTGTCTCACTAATAATTTAATTTGTAATTAATATTTCTATAAAAATAAACTAATAAATAATTAAAATAAAAATTTAAAATTATACTGACTAAAAATTAAAATGAGATATATGAATTATTATTAATGTATACCATTTTAAAATTTTAAGAATTTAGAAGTTTTTTCGTTTATGACCTTGGATATTTATGTTTTTAGGCATTTAGTGGTTTATAGGATTTAATTAAACAATGAAATAACAAAAAAATTATATTTGATATTTTCTAACATTTTCAAAGGTTATAACCTTTGAAAATATAATAATTTTAAATTTTTTTAAAAATGTGAATACAATATTTAGTAATAAGAATCATTATAATTATATATGATATAAACTAAATATAAACAATTTTATTGATAGATATGATATCAATTATCAAAAAATAAATTAATATGCTTTGTATCACTCATAATTTATTTTGTAATTAATATTTTAATAAATTATTTAAATTATATTTAAGGTTTACGAGTTTAAAGGTTTAAGTATTTATGGGCTTTTGTGTTTAAGAGTTTAGAGGTTTAAGTGTTTAGGCATTTAGTGGTTTATAAGTTTTATTTAAACAATGATTTAACAAAAAAATTATTTTTATTATTTTTTTAATTTTTGAAGGTTATAACCTTTGAAATTATAATAATTTTTAAATTTTTTTTAAATGTTAATATAATATTTACTTATAATAATCTTAATAATTATAAGTCATTTAAAATCAATATAAATAATTACATTCCTAGATATTATAATAATGATCAAAAAAAAATTAATAAACTATTATTAATAAGATAGATATTATTTAAAATATATTTGAAAATCTAAATTTATTCATAATCAAATTAAAATATATTACTTAATAATAATTTTTTTAATGTTTTGCTTTTTTTATAACTTTATATTTTTGTTATTATAAATAAATTATTTAAATTAATTTGTCTTACTCATAATTTATTTTGTAATTTATAATTATATAATAATAAACTAATAAATAATTAAAATAATTATTTAAAATTTAATTAACACAAATAAAATTGAGATTTATTATTTATTATTTAGGATATACATGTTTAATGGTTTAAGTATTTAGGTGTTTATGGGTTTAGGAGTTTAGTGATTTAAGTGTTTAGACCTTTAATGATTTAAAGTTATTATCTAGAGAATTAAAAAAAAATTTAATTTTTTGAATTTTTTTTAATTTTTTAAGGTTGTAACCTTTGAAAATATAATAATTTTAAATTTTTTTAAATGTGAATATAATATTTTGTTATAATAATCTTAATAATTATATATAATGTAAACTAAATATAAATAATTTTATTAATAGATATTATAATAATAATCAATAAATAAATTAATAAACTAGTATTAATAAGAATGATATAAATTAAAATATAATTGTAGAATCTAAAATGATTCAAAATCAAAATAAGATATATTACTAAATAATAATTTTTTATTTTAAAAATTTTGCCTCATTTTATAAGCATATATATTTTTTTGAAGAAAAATAAATTATTTAAATTATATCTGTCTCACTAATAATTTATTTTGTAATTAATATTTCTATAAAAATAAATTGATAAATAATTAAAATGAATATTTAAAATTTTAATGAATACTAATAAAAAGAGATATATGATTTATTATTTAGGGTATACCTATTTAATTATTTAAGTTTTTTGTGGTTTTAGGGGTTAAAAAGTTTATTAATTTATATGTTTTCACATATAGGTGTTTATCGGTTTAATTTAATCAAAGAAATAACAAAAAAATTATTTTTATGAATTTTGCTGATTTTCAAAGGTTATTACCTTTGAAAATATAATAATTTTTTAATTTTTCTAAAATATGAATGCAATCCTTAGTTATAATAAGCATAATAATTATATTTGATGTAAATTTAATATAAAAAATTTTATTAATATATATTATTATGATGATCGAAAAATAAATTAATAAACTATTATTAATAAGATAGATATTAATTAAAATATATTTGCAGAATCCAAAATAATTCAAAATCAAAGTAAATTAAATTACTAAATAAATTAAATTTTAAAATTTTGAAATTTTGTTTATTTTTAAAATATATGTCTCACTCATTATTTATTTTGTAATTAATATTTCAATAAAATTAAACAACAAAATAATTAAAATGAATATTTAAATTTTAATGAATACAAATATAAATGAAATTTATTATTTATTATTTAGGTTGTATAGGTTTAATTGTTTAAGTATTTATGTGGTTTTGGGGTTAAGGAGTCTAGAAATTTAAATGATTAGGCATTTAGTGGTTTATAAGTTTTTTTTAAATAATAAAATAATAAAAAAATTATTTTTGTGATTTTTATCATTTTTGAAGGTAACCTTTGAAAATATAATAATTTTAAAATTTATTTCAAATGTAAATATAATATTTAGTTATAATAACTTAATAATTATAAGACATTTAAAGTGAATATAAGTAATTTTATTGTTCGATATTATAAATATGATCAAATGATAAATTAATAAACTATTTTTAATAAGATTGATCGTAATTAAAATATAATTGCAAAACCTATATATAATGATTCAAAATCAAAGTAAAATATATTACTAAATAATAATTTTTTGTTTTAAATTTTTACTTCTTTATATAAGCTTATTTTATTTATGATTAAAAATAAATTATTAAAATTATATTTGTCTCACTCAAAATTTTGTTAAAATTAATTTTTCTAAATAATTAAACTATAAATAATTAAAATATATATTTAAAATTATAATAAATAGAAATAAAAATGAGATTTATTATTTATTATGTAGTATATAGTTGTTAAAAGGTTTATGTATTAAAGGGATTCAGGGTCTATGAGCTTACTGATTTAAGTAATTAAGCATTTAATGATCAATAGGTTTTATTTTAAAAATGAAATAACAAAAAATTTATTTTTTTTATTTATTCTCTTTTTTTAAGGTTATAAACTTTTTAAAGTATAATAATTTTTAAATTTCTTTTCAAAAGTGAAATAATATATATTTATAATAATCATAATAATTATATATCATATAAATTCAATATATATAATTTTATTGATAGATATTCTAATAATTATCAAAAAAAAAATTAAAAATTTATTATGAATAAGATTGATATTACTTAAAATATAATATCAAAACCTAAAATGATTCAAAAGCAAAACAAATATATCACTAAATAATAATTATTTGTTTTTAAATTTTTATGATTTTTATAAGCTTATATATTTTTTGATTAAAAATATTTTTAATAAATTATATTTTTAACTCATAATTTATTTTATAATTAATATATATTTAAAAATAAAAAATTTAACAATCAAAATGATTTTTTTAAATTATAATTAAAACAAATAAAAATAAGATTTATTAATTATTATTTAGTGTATTCCGGTTTAAAGAATTATCAATATAGGGGTAATGGGATTTGTAGTTTAGTCATTTAAGTGTTTAGGCATTTAGTGGTGTATAGTTTTATTTAAACAATGAATAATAAAAAAAATATTTTTTTTTATTTTTTCACATTTTCAAAGGTTAACCTTTGAAAATGTGATAATTTTAAAATTTTTTTCCCAAGTGAATATAATATTTAGTCATAATAATCATATATTTATATATCATATAAATTCAATATAAACATTTTATTATAATATCCTAAAAATGATCAAACAATAAATTATAATCTATTATTAATAAG
>JAREIK010005874.1:0-33658 GCA_029783825.1 Sapria himalayana | reverse complement strand
TGAAACAAAATATATTACTATATAATAATTTTTGTTTTGAAATTTTTTCTTCTTTTTATAACTTTATCTATATTTTTTTATGAAAAATAATTTATATAAATTATATTTGTATAACTCATAATTTATATTGTAATTAATATTTAATAAAAATAAACGATTAAATAATTAAAATGAATATTTTAAATTATAATGAAAAAAATAATATTGAGATTTATTATTTATTATTTAGGGTATTCCAGATTAAAAAGAATATCTATTTACGGTTTTCGAGATTTCGGAGTTATTGACTTAAGTGTTTAGGCATTAAGTAGTTTATAGGATTTATTTAAATAATGAGATAACAAAAAAATTATTTTTGATATTTTCTCACATTTTCAAAAGTTATAAATTTTGAAAATATATTAATTTTAAATTTTTTTAAAATGTGAATACAATATTTAGTAATAAGAATCATTATAATTATATATAATATAAACTAAATATAAATAATTTTATTGATAGATATGATATGGATTATCAAAAAATAAATTAATATGCTATTATTAATATGATAAGTATAAATTAAAATATAATTGCAAAACCTAAAATTATTCAAAATCAAAGAAAATTTTATTACCAAATAATAATTTTTGTTTTTTAGTTTTTGCTTCTTTTTATAAGCTTAAATTTTTTTTGATGAAAAATAAATTATTTAAATTATATTTAAGGTTTACGAGTTTAATGTTTTAAGTATTTAGGGGCTTTTGTGTTTAGTAGTTTATAGATTTAAGTGTTCAGGCATTTAGTGGTCTATATGTTTTATTTAAACAATGATATAACAAAAAATTTATTGTTATTTTTTTTATAATTTTCAAAGGTTATAACCTTTGAAAATATAAAAATTTCTAAATTTTTTTCAAATGTAAATATAATATTTAGTTATAATAATCTTAATAAATATAAGTCATTTAAATTCAATAAATAATCACATTGCTAGATATTATATTAATGATCAATAAATAAATTAATAAACTATTATTAATAAGATAGATATTATTTAAAATATAATTGCAAAATCTAAATTTATTCAAAATCAATGTATATATTACTAAATAATAATTTTTTTTAATATTTTGCTTTTTTTATAAGTTTATATTTTTGTTATTAAAAATAAATTATTTAAAGTATATATGCCTTCCTCATAATTTATTTTGTAATTTATAATTCTATAAAAATAAACTAATAAATAATTAAAATAAATATTTAAAATTTTAATGAATACAAATAAAATTGAGATTTATTATTTATTATTCAGGATATACAGGTTTAATGGTTTAAGTATTTAGGTGTTTTGGGGTTTCGGAGTCTAGAGATTTAAATGTTTAGGCATTTAGTGGTTTATAAGTTTTATTTAAATAATTAAATAATAAAAAATTATTTTTGTGATTTTTTATCAATTTTGAAGGTTATAACCTTTGAAAATATCATAATTTATGAATTTTTTTTAAATATAAATATAATATTTAGTTATAATAATCATAATAATTATAAGACATTTAAATTCAATGTAAGTAATTTTATTATTAGATATTATAAAATTGATCAAATAATAAATTAATAAACTATTCTTAATAAGATTGAAAGTAATTAAAATATAATTGCAAAACCTATATATAATGATTCACAATCAAAGTAAAATATATTACTAAATAATAATTTTTTGTTTTTAAATTTTTACTTCTTTTTATATGCTTATATTTTTTTTGATTAAAAATAAATTTTTAAAATTATAGATGTATTGCTCATTATTTATTTTGTAATTAATATTTCTATAAAAAATAAACTAATAAATAATTAAACTGAATATTTAGAATTATAATGAATACAAATTAAATGAAATTTATGATCTATCATATGTGGTATACCGGTTTAATGGTTTGATTATTTAGGAGTTTTGTTGTTTAGGAGTTTATCAATTTATGTTTTTAGGTATTTAGTAGTTTATAGGTTTTATTTATATAATAAAAATAAAAAAAAATTTTAGATTTTTTTTGATTTTCAAAGGTAAAACCTTTAAAAATAAAATAATATTTAAAATTTTTTGAAATGTGAATACAATATTTAGTTATAATAATATAAATAATTATATATCATATAAATTCAATATAAACAATTTTATTGATAGTTATTATAATAATGATCAATAATTAAATTAATAAACTATTAATAATAAGATAGATATTAATTAAAAAATATTTACAAACCCAAATTGATTCAAAATTAAAGTAAAATATATTACTTAATAATAATTTTTAATTTTAAAATTTTTACTTGTTATATAAGCGTAAATACTTTTATTAATTAAAAAAATTATTTAAATTATATTTATCGCACTCATAATTTATTTTGTAAAAATTATTTTTATAGAAATAAATTAATAAATAATTAAAATAAATATTTAAAATTATATTAAATAGAAATTAAAATTTGATTTATTAATTATAAATTAGTATATAGCGCTTTAATGGTTTAGGTATTTAGGCATTACGAGGTTTAAGAGTTTACTGATTTAACTGTGTATGCATTTAGTGGTTATAGGTTTTATTTAAAAAATAATTAAACAAAAAATTATTTTTATTATTTTTTGATATTTTCAAATCTTATAACCTTTGAAAATATAATAATTTTTAACTTTTTTGCAAAAGTGAATTCAATATTTAGTTATTATAATCATTATATTTATATTTCATATAAATTCAATATAAATAATTTTATTGATAAATATTCTAATAATGATCAAAGAATAAATTAATAATCTAATATTAATAAGATAGATATCAATTAAAATATAATTACAAAACCTAAAATGATTAATAAGGAAACCAAAATACATTACCATATAATAAATGTTTGTTTTGAAATTTTTTCTTCTTTTTATAACTTTATCTATATTTATTGATGAAATATAATTTATATAAATTATATTTGTCTAACTCATAATTTATACTGTAATTAATATTTAATATAAATAAACAAATAAATAATTAAAATGAATATTTTAAATTATTATCAAAAATAATATTGAGATTTATTATTTATTATTTAGGGTATACCAGTTTAAAAGGATTATCTATTTATGGTTTTCGAGATTTCGGAGTCATTTACTTAAGTGTTATCTATAGACAAAATATACAATCATGACCATTGCTAATGCTACAATAATCTAGAGCTAGAAATAGACTGAATCCATAACTCACCCCTTGAGTCATGACTTTGGGTTACATATACAAAAAGATAAATCTGTGACATTCCTAAAAGTTGTGAATTTCAATTTAAATTTAACACTTAGTCATTTGATTATAAAAGTGCAAAACATGAGATTTAGTATTTAGGGTTTATGGGTTAGGGTTATAGTTTATGGTTTTTGGTTTTTTCTATTTTTTTTTGGAAAATACACACTTTATTTATCATTTATGCACACAACTTACAAGAGACTAAAAAGCTGACTAATTTAGGCCAGCCCACCAAATCCTATGCACCTTAATGATTCTATGCATAAAATACATAAAAAAAACATAATGCCTAATAATTCCAAGCGTACGAATATAACTAAAATCACCTGGCATTCCCATACTTCAGAGTTGGCATTGAGTCATTATGCGCACTGTGTCCTTTCCATTCGTATTTGTCCAAGCCTTTTGGAGGAACCTGAATGATGCACCATATTAAAACTATGCAAATATAAGATTGTGCATGTGTGTGACATGCAGCATCAAGCATTTGCCTATGTCATTTCTATGCAATGGAATACATGTAAAACTGAATACCCATAAATCCACAACTCCATATCTACGGCACTTTGTCAATTCATTCTCACCTCTGAATTCCACATTCTTTTGCTTCAATGATCCTCAAAAGAGTATCTCTTGGGTTAGAATGATTCATCCTCGAGCTCCAAGAAGTAGCTGTATGTTGCACCGACATAATATCAAAAAATATGCATGCATTTGTGTGCATGTGTGATGAGGTCCATCTCATAGTCTAATTATCTACGGGTAAAACCAAGCTAGAATACAAGTAAAATTAGAAAATGCTATAAAGATGGGTCTTCTGCTCTCGGGAGTGTAGCATCGCCTAATGTGTATTTCCAAAATGCATTAGTGGGCCCCACTTAGAGATACTCATGGGTCCAGTTGCCCTCTTTGCATGCTACATAGAGAACAGACAAGATTGTGTGTGTGAGTATGTCATGATCCGTCTCTACAAGTACATGGTGCATACAAAGTCCAAAATACAAATAATACTACATACATAAACTACAAGTTTGAATCTTTCGCTCCCGTGTGGCTGGCCTGGACTCCATTACTTATTGGCCCTACTTGGTGATGCTTCGGATTTTTCCAGCTATCAAATTAATCATGGATTACCCGCTACTCCTGTTGGGCGATGGTTGGGTGGCCCTCTATGCTGCCTGATAGGGCTAGTGGGACCCATTCCTAGCTACTCTTGGGTTTACTCCCGACCACTTTGCTCTGTCTCGTCAGTTGTATGAATGTTATCATCCTGGCTTGCTAGTGGGGCCCTCTACAAGCTGGTGGCCCATACTTCTGGCTGCTTCTAGGACTTGCTGCCCCTCTAAATGCTACACTAAAATGGACAAGAATATGTGCACGTGTGTACTGTGGTCCGTCGCTATGTGTGTGTGGTGCAGCAGTATCAGGGTTTAGGAGTTTAGTAATTTAAGTATTTTGTGGTTTATAAGTTTTATTTAAATAATTAAATAACAAAAAAATTATTTTTATGATTTTTTCTCATTTTCAAGGTTATAACCATTGAAAATATTATAATTCTTAATTTTTTTCAAATGTTAATACAATATTTAATTATAATAATCATAAAAATTAAATATCATGCAAATTCAATATAAATAATTTTATTGATCGATATTATAATACTGATCATAAAATAAATTAATAAACTATAATTAATAATATAGAAATTAATTAAAATATATTTGAAAAACCTAAAACGATTCAAAATCAAAGTAAAATATATTACTAAATAATAATTTTTATTATTAAATTTTTGATTCTTTTTAAAAGCTTATAAATTTTTTTGATGAAGATAATTTATTTAAATTATATTTGTCTCATTCATAATTTTATTTTGCAATTAATATTTCTATAAAAATAAACTAATAAATAATTAAAATAAATATTAAAATTATAATGAATACAAATAAAAATGAGATTTATGATTAATTATTTAGGGTATACCAGTTTAATGGTTTAAGTATTTAAAAGTTTAGTAGTTTAGTGATTTAAGCATTTAGGCATTTAGTAGTTTATATGTTTTATTTAAATAATGAAATAACAAAAAAATTATTTTTCAAATTTTTTATCAATTTTGAAGGTTATAACCTTTATAAATATAATAATTTTTAAATTTTTTTCAAAATGAATACAATATTTAGTTATAATAAACTTAATAATTATATATCATGTAAATTAAAAATAAACAATTTTATTGATAGACATTAATAAACTAAATATAAATATAAATATAATAATGATGAAAAAATAAATTAATAAACTTTTATTTATTGATAGATATTTATATATTATTTATAAATACTTAAACATTTAAAGATGGTTTAAATGTTTAAGTATTTAAGGGTTTTGGGGTTTTGGGATTTAAGAGTAATGATTTAAGCATTTAGGCCTTTAGTAGTTTATAGGTTTTTATATAAACAATAAAATAACAAAAAATTTATTTTTGTGATTTTATCTCAATTTAAAAGATGATAACCTTTAAAAATATAATATTTTGTAAAGTATTTTCAAATGTAAATATAATATTTAGTTATAATAATCTTAATAATTATATATCATGTAAATTCAATATAAACTATTTTATTGATAAATATTCTAATAATGATTAAAAAATAACTTAATAATCTATTATTAATAAGATAGATATCAATTAAAATATAATTACAAAACCTAAAATAATTCAGAAGTAAAAGCAAAATATATTACTATATAATAATTTTTCGTTTTGAAAATTTTTATTCTTTTAAAAAGTTTATCTATAATTTTTTTTATGAAAAATAATTTATATAAATTATTTTTCATCAAAAAATATAGATAAACTTATAAAAAGAAGAAAAAATTTCAAAATGAATATTTATTATATAGTAATATATTTTGCTTTTACTTCTAAATCATTTTAGGTTTGTAATTATATTTTAATTGATATCTATCTTATTAATAATAGATTATTAATTTATTTTTTGATCATTATAATAATATATATTAATAAAAATTTTATATTAAATTTACATCAAATATAATTATTAAAATTATTATATCTAAGTATTGCATTCATATTTTAGAAAGATTAAAAAATTATTATATTTTCAAAGGTAAGAACCTTTGAAAATCATGAAAATTCATAAAAATAAATTTATTGTTATTTCATTGATTAAATAAAACCTATAAACACTTAAATGTGCAAACATATAAATCAATAAACTCCTTAACCCCAAAACCACAAAAAACTTAAATCATTAAATAGGTATACCCTAAATAATAAATCATAAATCTCTTTTTATTAGTATTCATTATAATTGTAAATATTCATTTTAATTATTTATCAACTTATTTTTATAGAAATATTTATTACAAAATAAATTATTAGTGAGACAGATATAATTTAAATAATTTATTTTTCATCAAAAAAATATATATGCTTATAAAATGAGGCAAAATTTTAAAAATAAAAAATTATTATTTAGTAATATATCTTATTTTGATTTTGAATCATTTTAAATTTTTCAATTATATTTTAATTTATATCAATCTTAATAATACTAGTTTATTAATTTATTTATTGATCATTATTATAATATCTATCAATAAAATTATTTATATTTAGTTTACATTAGATATGATTATTAAGATTATTATAACTAAATATTATATTCACATTTAAAAAAATTTAAAATTATTATATTTTCAAAGGTTACAACCTTCAAAAATTAAAAAAATTCAAAATATTAATGTTTTTGTTTTTTAATTCTTTAGATAATAACTATAAATCACTAAAGGTCTAAACACTTAAATAACTAAACTGCTAAACCCAAAAATACCTAAATACTTAAACCATTAAACCCGTATATCCTGAATAATAAATAGTAAATCTCAATTTTATTTGTATTCATTAAAATTTTAAATAATTATTTTAATTATTTATTAGTTTATTATTATAGAAATATAAATTAGAAAATAAATTATGAGTAAGAGAAATTAATTTAAATAATTTATTTATAATAACAAAAATATAAAGTGATAAAAAAAGCAAAACATTAAAAAAATTATTATTAAGTAATATATTTTACTTAGATTTTGAATAAATTTAGATTTTGCAAATATATTTTAAAAAATATCTGTCTTATTATTATAGTTAATTAAATTTTTTTTGATCATTATTATAATATCTAGCAATGTAATTATTTATATTGAATTTAAATGACATATAATTATAAGTTTATTATAACTAAATATTATATTTATATTCGTAATAAATTTAAAGTTTATTATAATTTAAAAGGTTATAACCTTCAAAATTTAAAAAAATAAAAAAAATAAAAAAATAAATTTTTTTTATATCATTGTTTAAATAAAACTTATAAACCACTAAATGCCTAAACACGTAAACCTCTAAACTCCTAAACAAAAAAGCCTCTAAATACTTAAACCTTTAAACTCGTAAACCTTAAATATAATTTAAATAATTTATTAAAATATTAATTACAAAATAAATTATGAGTGAAACAAATATAAATTTAAATAATGTATTTTTCATCAAAAAAAAATATAAGCTTATAAAATGAAGCAAAAACTCAAAATAATTATTATTTAGTAATAAATTTTATTTGGATTTTGAATATTTTTTGCAATTCTATTTTAATTTCTATCTATCATATTAATAATAGCATATTAATTTATTTTTTGATAATTGATATCATATATATCAATAACATTGTTTATTTAGTTTATATTATACATAATTATAATGATTCTTATTACTAAATATTGTATTCACATTTTTAAAAAATTTGAAAATTATTATATTTTCAAAGGTTATAACCTTTGAAAATGTGAAAAAAAATCAAAAATAATTTTTTTGTTATTTCATTGTTTAAATAAAACCTATAAATCACTAAATGCCTAAAAACATAAATCACCAAAGTCATAAATCAAAAAACCTCTAAATACTTAAAATATTAAACTGGTATACATTAATAATAATTCATAAATCTCATTTTAATTTTTATTCATTATAATTTCAAATTTTTATTTTAATTATTTATCAGTTTATTTTTATAGAAATATTAATAACAAAATAAATTATTAGTGAGACAGATCTAATTTAAATTAGGCTGGTATACCCAAAATAATAAAGAATAAATCTCAATATTAGTTTTTTTATTAAAATTTTAAATATTCATTTTAATTATTTTTTTGTTTATTTTTATATAAATATTAATTAAAAAATAAATTATGAGTTAGAAAAATATAATTTATATAAATTAATTTTCATCAAAAAAATATGGATAAACTTTTTAAAAGAAAAAAAAATTTCAAAACAACAAATTATTATATAGTAATATATTTTGATTTCTTCTTAATCATTTTAAGTGTTTTTATTATATTTTAATTGAAATCTATCATATTAATAATAGTTTATTTATTTATTTTTTGATTCATTTTTCGAATATTTATCAATAATATTGTTTATATTGAATTTATAAAATATATAAATATAATGATTATTATAACTAAATATTGAAATCACATTTGAAAAAAAAATTAAAAATTATTATATTTTCAAAGGTTATAACCTTTGAAAATATCAAAAAATAATAAAAATAAATATTTTGTTATTTTAATTTTATAATAAAACCTATAAACCACTAAATGCATACACAGTAAAATCAGTAAACTCCTAAGGCCTGTAATGCCTAAATACATAAACCATTAAACTAGCTATATGCTACTTAATAATTAAGAAATCTAATGTTTATTTCAATTTATTATTATTTTAATATTCATTTTAATTATTTATAAGTTTATTTTATAGAAATATTTATTACAAAATAAATTATGAGTGTGACAAATATAATTTAAATAATTTATTTTTAATCAAAAAAAATATATACGCTTATAAAAGAAGTAAAATTTTAAAAATTAAAAATTATTATCCAGTAATATTTTTTACTTTAATTTTGAATCAAATTGGGTTTTGTAAATATTTTTTAATTAATATCTATCTTATTATTAATAGTTTATTATTTAATTTTTGATCATTATTATAATATCTATCAATAAAATTTTTTATTTTGAATTTATATGATATATATTTATTACAATTATTATAACTAAATATTGTATTCACATTTCAAAAAATTTTAAATATTATTATATTTTCAAAGGTTATAACCTATGAAAATGACAAAAAATTACAAATTTTTTTTTGTTATTTTATTGTTTAAATAAAACGTATAAACCACTAATTGCCTAAAAATATAAATTACTAAACTCCTAAATGACAAAACTTCTAAATACTTAAATTATTAAATTGGTATACATTAATAATAAATCATAAATCTCATTTTAATTTTATTAAGTGAATTTTAAATTTTTATTTTAATTATTTATCAGTTATTTTTGTAGAAATATTAATTACAAAATAAATTAATAGTGAGATAGATCTATTTTAAATTATTTATTTTTTATCAAAAAAAAATATATGCTTATAAAAAGAGGCAAAATTTTAAAAACAAAAATTTATTATTTTGTAATATATTTTATTTTGATTTTGAATCATTTTAGTTTTTGCAATTATATTTTAATTTATATCATTCTTATTAATAATAGTTTATTAATTTTTTATTGATCATTATTATAATATCTATTAATAAAATTATTTATATTGAGTTTACATTATATATAATTATTAAGATTATTATAACTAATTATTATATTCACATTTAAAAAAAATTAAAAATTATTATATTTTCAAAGGTTATAACCTTTGAAAATTAAAAAAAAATCAAAAAATTAATTTTGTTATTTTTTTATTCTTAAATAAAAACTATAAATAACTAAAGGCATAAATACTTAAATCACTAAACCCCAAAACACCTAAATACTTAAACCATTAAATCGGTATATCCTAAATAATAAATAATAAATCTCAATTTTATTTGTATTCATTATAATTTTAAATATTCATTTTAATTATTTATTAGTTTATTTTTATAGAATTATAAATTAAAAATAAATTATGTGGAAGACAAATATAATTTAAATAATTTATTTTTAATAACAAAAAATAAAAACTTATAAAATGAAGCAAAACATCACAAAAATTATTATTTACTATTATATTTTACTTTGATTTTGAATAAATTTATGTTTTGCAAATATATTTTAAAAAATATCTATCTTATTAATAATAGTTTATTAATTTATTTTTTGATCATTAATATAATTTCTATCAATATAATTGTTTATATTGAATTAACTTGATATATAATTATTAAGATTATCATAACTAAATAAGTATTCACATATAAAAAAAATTAAAAATTGTTATATTTTCAAAGGTTATAATCTTCAAAAACGAGAAAAGATAACAAAAATAATTTTGTTGTTATTTCATTGTTTAAATAAAAGCTATAAACCATTAAATGCCTAATACTTAAATCAATAAGTTCTAAATCTCGAAAACCCTAAATAGATAAATTTTTTAAACATGTATATTCTAAATAATAAATAATAAATAATAAATCTCATTTATTTTTTTCATTATAATTTTAAATATTCATTTTAATTATTTATTAGTTTATTTTTATAGAATTATAA
Organism: Sapria himalayana; assembly: GCA_029783825.1. NCBI lineage: Eukaryota > Viridiplantae > Streptophyta > Magnoliopsida > Malpighiales > Rafflesiaceae > Sapria > Sapria himalayana. Next base: position 22,748 of record JAREIK010005874.1, on the reverse strand, counting down.
ATTAAAAATAAATTATGTGGAAGACAAATATAATTTAAATAATTTATTTTTAATAACAAAAAATATAAACTTATAAAATGAAGCAAAACATCACAAAGATTATTATTTACTATTATATTTTACTTTGATTTTGAATAAATTTATGTTTTGCAAATATATTTTAAAAAATATCTATCTTATTAATCATAGTTTATTAATTTATTTTTTGATCATTAATATAATTTCTATCAATATAATTATTTATATTGAATTAACTTGATATATAATTATTAAGATTATCATAACTAAATAAGTATTCACATATAAAAAAATTTAAAAATTGTTATATTTTCAAAGGTTATAATCTTCAAAAATGAGAAAAGATAACAAAAATAATTTTTTTGTTATTTCATTGTTTAAATAAAAGCTATAAACCATTAAATGCCTAAATACTTAAATCAATAACTTCTAAATCTCGAAAACCCTAAATAGATAAATTTTTTAAACATGTATATTCTAAAATAATAAATAATAAATCTCATTTATTTTTTTCATTATAATTTTAAATATTCATTTTAATTATTTATTTGTTTATTTTTATATAAATATTAATTACAAAATAAATTATAAGACAAATATAATTTATATAAATTATTTTTCAACAAAAAAATATAGATAAACTTATTAAAAGAAGAAAAAAATTAAAAACAAATAATTATTATATAGTAATTTATTTTACTTTGTTTCTGAATCATTTTAGGTTTTGTAATTATATTTTAATTGATATCTAACTTATTAATAATAGATTATTAATTTATTTTTTGATCATTATTAGAATATTTATCAATAAAATTGTTTATATTGAATTTATATGATTTATAAATATAATGATTATTATAACTAAATATTATATTCACATTTTAAAAAAAATTAAAAATTATTATATTTTCAAAGGTTATAACCTTTGAAAATATTAAAAAAAATAAAAATAAATTTTCTATTATTTTATTTTTTTAATAAAACCTATAAACCAATAAATGCTTACATAGTTAAATCAGTAACTCCTAAACCTCATAATGCCTAAATACATAAACCATTAAACCGCTATATACTACTTAATAATTAATAAATCTAATTTTTATTTCTATTTATTATAATTTTAAATATTCATTTTAATTATTTATAAGTTTATTTTTATAGAAATATTTATTACAAATTAAATTATGAAAATGACATATATATTTTAATTAATTTATTTTTAATCAAAAAAATATATGCTTATAAAAGAAGTAAAAATTTAAAAATTAAAAATTATTAACTAGTAATATATTTTACTTTAATTTTGAATAAATTTGGGTTTAGTAAATATTTTTTTAATTAATATCAATCTTTTTATTAATAGTTTATAAATTTAAATTTTGATCATTATTATAATATCTATCAATAAAATTGTTTATATTCTATTTATATGATATATATTTATTAATATTATTATAACTAAATATTGTATTCATATTTCAAAAAATTTTAAATTTTATTATATTTTCAAGGGTTATAACCTATATAATTGATAAAAAATTACAATTTTTTTTGTTATTTTATTGTTTAAATAAAACCTATAAACCACTAAATGCCTAAAAACATAAATTGCTAAACTCCTAAATGACTAAACCTCTATATACTTAAACCATTAAATAGGTGTACATTAATAAACATGTGTACATTAATTTTTATTAAGTATAATTTAAAATTTTTATTTTAATTATCTATCAGTTTATTTTTATAGAAATATTAATTACAAAATAAATTATTAGTGAGACAGATCTAATTTAAATAATTTATTTTTCATCAAATAAAATATATATCCTTATAAAAAAAGGCAAAATTTTAAAAAAAAAATTTTATTATTTAGTAATATATTTTATTTTTATTTTGAATCATTTTAGATTTTGCAATTATATTTTAATTTATATCATTATTATTAATAATAGTTTTTAAATTTTTTTTTTCATTATTATAATATCTATTATTAAAATTATTTATATTGAGTTTACATTATATATAATTATTAAGATTATTATTACTTAATATTATATTCACATTTAAAAAAATAAAAAATTATTATATTTTCAAAGGTTATAACCTTCAAAAATTAACAAAAATCAAAAAATAAAATTTTTTATTTTTTCAATCTTTAAATAAAAACTATAAATCACTAAAGGCCTAAATACTTAAATCACTAAACCCCAAAACACCTAAATACTTAAACCATTAAACTAGTATATCCTAAATAATTAATAATAAATCATTATTTTATTTCTATTCATTATAATTTTAAATATTAATTTTAATTATTTATTAGTTTATTTTTATAGAATTATAAATTAAAAATAAATTATGAGGAAGACAAATATAATTTAAATATTTACTTTTAATAACAAAAAATATAAACTTATAAAAAGAAGCAAAACATCAAAAAAGTATTATTTTGTAATATATTTTACTTTGATTTTGAATAAATTTACGTTTTGCAAATATATTTAAAATAATATCTATCTTATTAATAATTGTTTATTAATTTATTTTTTGATCATTAATATAATATATTTAAATATGATTATTTATAGTGAATTTACATGATATAAAATTATTAAGATTATCATAACTAAATATAGTATTCACATATAAAAAAAATTTAAAAATTGTTATATTTTCAAAGTTTATAACCTTCAAAATTGAGAAAAAATAACAAAAATAAATTTTTTGTTATATCATTGTTTAAATAAAACTTATAAACCATTAAATGCCTAAATACATAAATCTCTAAACTCCTAAACCTCGAAGCCCTAAATACCTAAACCTTTAAACTCGTAAACCTTAAATATAATTTAAATAATTTATAGAAATATTAATTACAAAATAAATTATGAGTGACAAATATAATTTAAATAATATATTTTTCAACAAAAAAAAATATAAGCTAATAAAATTATGGAAAAACCAAAAAAAATTATTATTTAGTAATAAATTTTATTTTGATTTTGAATCATTTTAGGTTTTTTAATTATATTTTACTTTATATCTATCATATTAATAATAGTTTATTAATTTATTTTTTGATAATTGATATAATATCTATCAATAAAATTGTTTATATTTAGTTTATATTATATATAGTTATAATATTTATTATTACTATATATTGTATTCACATTTTTAAAAAATTTTAAAATTATTATATTTTGAAATGTTATAACCTTTGAAAATTTGAAAAAATATAAAAAATAAATTTTTTGATATTTCATTTTTTGAATAAACCTATAAACCATTAAATGCATAAATACTTAAATCAATAACTTCTAAATCTCGAAAATCCTAAATAGATATATTTTTTAAACAGATATATCCTAAATAATAAACAATAAATCTCATTTTTATTTTTTTCATTATAATTTTAAATATTCATTTTAATTATTTATTAGTTTATTTTTATATGAATATTAATTACAAAATAAATTATAAGTTATACTAAAATATTTTATATAGATTTTTTTTCAACAAAAAAATATAGATAAACTTAATAAAAGAAGAAAAAAATTAAAAACAAAAAATATTATATAGTAATATTTTTTGCTTTGTTTCTGAATCATTTTAGGTTTTGTAATTACATTTTAATTGATATCTAACTTATTAATAATAGATTATTACTTTTTTTTTGATCATTATTAGAATCTTTATCAATAAAAATGTTTATATTGAATTTATATGATATATAAATTTAATAATTATTATAACTAAATATTGTATTCGCTTTTGATTAAATCAGTAAACTCCTAAATACATAAATCATTAAACCACTATATACTACTTAATAATTAATAAATCTAATTTTTATTTTATTTATTATAATTTTGAATATTTATTTTAATATATATTAGTTTATTTTTATAAAATAATTATTCCAAAATAAATTATGAGTGCGACAAATATAATTTAAATAATTTATTTTATATCAAAAAAATATAGACGCTTATAAAAGAAGTAAAAATTTAAAAATTAAAAATTATTATTCAGTAATATATTTTAGTTTAATCTTGAATCGATTTGGGTATTGTAAATATTTTTTAATTAATATCTATCTTATTATTAATAGTTTATTAATTTAATTTTTGATCATTATTATATTATCTATCAATAAAATTGTTTATATTGTATTTATATGATATATAATTATTAATATTAAAATAACTAAATATTGTATTCACATTTCAAAAAATTTTAAATATTATTATATTTTCAAAGGTTATAACCTATGAAAATAAGGAAAAATTACAAATTTTTTTTTGTTATTTTTTTATTTAAATAAAACCTATAAACCACTAAATGTCTAAAAACATAAATTGCTAAACTCCTAAACGACAAAACCTTTAAATACTTAAACCATTAAACAGGTGTACATTAATAAAAAATCATAAATCTCAATTTAATTTTTATTATTTATAATTTTAAATTTTTATTTTAATTATTTATAAGTTTATTTTTATAGAAATATTAATTACAAAATAAATTATTAGTAAGTCAGATTTATTTTTTATATAAATATTAATAATAGTTTTTAATTTTTTATTGATCATTATTTAATATGTATTAATAAAATTATTTATATTGAGTTTACATTATATATAATTATTAAGATTATTATAGCTAAATATTATATTCACATTTAAAAAAAATTAAAAATTATTATATTTTCAAAGGTACATTTAAAAATTAGAAAAAAAATAAAAAAATTAATTTTTTTAGTTTTTCATTCTTTAAATAAAAACTATAAATCACTAAAGGCATAAACACTTAAATCACTAAACCCAAAAACACCTAAATACTTAAACCATTATACTAGTATATCCTGAATAATAAATAATAAATCTCTATTTTATTTGTATTCATTATAGTTTTAAATATTCATTTTAATTATTAATTAGTTTATTTTTATAGAATTATAAATTAAAAATAAATTATGAGGAAGACAAATATAATTTAAATAATTTACTTTTAATAAAAAAAAATATAAACTTAAAAAAAGAAGCAAAACATCAAAACAATTATTATTTAGTAATATATTTTATTTTGATTTTGAATAAATTAACGTTTTGCAAATATATTTTAAATAATATTTTACTTTTTAATAATTATTTATTAATTTATTTTTTGATCTTTATTATAATATCTATCAAATTAATTGTTTATATTTAATTTACATGATATATAATTATTAAGATTATCATAACCAAATATTGTATTCACATATAAAAAAATTTTAAAAATTGCAATATTTTCAAAGGTTATAACCTTCAAATTTGATAAAAAATAACAAAAATAATTTTTTTCTTATATAATTGGTTAAATAAAACTTATAAACCATTAAATGCTGAAATATATAAATCTCTAAACTTCTAAACCCCGAAGCCCCTAAATACTTAAACCTTTAAACTCGTAAACCTTAAATATAATTTAAATAATTTATATAAATATTAATTACAAAATAAATTATGATTGATACAAATATAATTTAAATAATATATTTTTCATCAACAAAATATATAAGCTTATAAATTGATGCAAAAACATTAAAAAAATTATTATTTAGTAATAAATTTTACATTGATTTTGAATCATTTTAGGTTTTTTGATTATATTTTAATTTATATCTATTATATTAATAATTGTTTATTAATTTATTTTTTGATAATTGATATAATATCTATCAATAAAATAGTTTATATTTAGATGATATTATTTATAGTTATAATAATTATTATTACTAAATATTGTATAAACATTTTTAAAAAATTTTAAAATTATTGTATTTTCAAATGTTATAACCTTTGAAAATTTGAAAAAATATCAAAAATAAATTTTTTGTTATTTAATTATTTAAATAAAACCTTTAAACCACTAAATGCCTAAAAACAGAAATTGCTAAACTTCTAAATGATAAAACCTTTAATCATTATTATAATATTTATCAATAAAAATGTTTATATTGAATTTATATGATATATATTTAATAATTATTATAACTAAATATTATATTCATATTTGAAAAAAATTTTAAAATTATTATATTTTTAAAGATTATAACCTTTTAACATGTGAAAAAACAAAAAAAAAATTTGTTATTTTATTGTTTAAATAAAACATATAACCCACAAAATACCTAAACACTTAAATCACTAAACTACAAAATCCTGATACCCCTATATTGATAATCCTTTAAACCGGTATACCCTAAATAATAATTAATAAATCTCATTTTTATTTGTTTTCATTATAATTTAAAAAATTATTTTGATTCTTTAGTTTATTATTTATATATATATATATTAATTATAAAATAAATTATGAGTTAAAAATATAATTTATAAAAATTATTTTTCATCAAAAATTAGATAAGCTTATAAAAAAAATAAAAATTTAAAAACAAATAATTATTATTAAGTAATATATTTTGCTTTGATTTTGAATCATTTTAGGTTTTGATATTATATTTTAAGTAATATCATTGTTATTCATAATATATTTTAACCATGGTTACCCTAATAATAATGGTAAAATCTGGATATTTTGGAAAAATAATTTGGACATAAAAATATTAAAAGATACTAATCAATTAATAAACCTGAGTTTAACTCAAACTGTAAATGAAATAATAACGATAGTTTATGCCAAAAATAAAAAAGAGGAGAGAAAAGAATTATGGGAGGAAATGAGAAAAACTGCCCTAGAAAATAAACCTTGGATAATAGGTGGAGACTTCAATACGGTTAGAAATTTTAATGAAAAGAAGGGTGGTAGATTACCAAATAAGAGAGGAATGGCTCAATTTAATGACACAATAAATAATACTAATCTAATAGAAGCCAAATTTAATGGGTCATCTTTCACATGGTGCAATAACTGGAAAAAGAAGGGAACAATATGGGCTAGATTAGACAGGGTCTTATTTAACCTTAAATGGTTAGAACAGTTTGGCTCTACAGAGGTTAATCACTTAAATAGATCCTGTTCGGATCACAGTCCATTATTGATTTCTGTTAAAAGAATAATTTATACAAGAGGTTCTTTTAAATTTCAAAATTCTTGGTGTTTACACCATGATTTCTTGAATAAGATAAAGGACTCCTGGAATCTTGAAGTTTCAGGAAATCCGATTCAAATTTTAAATAATAAATTAAGTAGACTAAAGGTTGAATTAAAAAAGTGGAATAATGAAACATTTGGAAATATAATTAAAAATATAAAAGTTGCAGAAGAGTTAGTACTAAAAAGTGAATTAGAATTTGAAACAGATCAAAGTATAATCAATAGAAGAAATCTTAGCAAGGCACAAGCGGAATTAAAATTAAAACTGTTAATGGAAGAAGCTTTCTGGAAACAAAAAGCGAAAATTAAATGGTTGAAAGAAGGAGATAAAAACACAAAATTTTTTCAAAAAGTGGCTAAACTAAAATCTCAAAAACATAGAATTAGGGGAATAAAAAACAATGAAAATGTATGGCTTGAAAAAGACTTAGATATAGAAAATTATTTTACAAAGTTTTTTGAGAATCATTTATGTGGAATAAGAGAGCTAAAAGGCAACACACTTATACAAAACATTGAGAATAAAATTTCTTCAGATGATAATAATATGTTAACAAAATTCCCTGAAGAAGAAGAAATTAGAAATGCAATTTTTAGTATGAATAAAGACAGTGTAGCTGGCCCAGATGGTTGGAACATTTGCTTCTTTCAGGTTTGCTGGGAAATAATAAAAAAAGATTTAGAAAAAGCCATAAATAGTATATTCTGTGGAGCTGATATAGGTAAGAAATGGGGTAGTTTTCATTTAATTCTCATTCCGAAAGTGGAAAATCCACAGAAAGGAGAGGACTTTAGGCCAATTAGCCTTTGTAATTCAATATATAAAATTTTAACCAAAATTCTGAGAAATAGATTAGCATTGATATTACCTAAAATTATCTCTGAAGAACAAACTGGTTTTATGAAAAATAGATTGATTATGGATAATATCTGCTTGGCAAAAGAAATGTGCAGAGAAATAGGTACTAAAACAAGAGGTAATAATGTATTAATTAAGCTAGATCTTTCCAAAGCATTTGATAGAGTTGAATGGAGTATTCTTTGTTCAACGATGAGAAAAATGGGTTTCTCTGAGACATGGATAGATCTGATATACAGATGTATATCAAACACATGGGCTAGAATTATAACAAATGGGAAAGTAGGAAAGGAAATAAAGCCAGTTAGAGGTTTAAGACAAGGCGACCCGCTATCGCCATCACTATTTAATATTTATCTAGAACTCTTGATAGTTAATCTTAAAAATAAAATGTTAAATGGTCTTATAGGTACTTTTAGACAGCCTAAAAACACACCTCTGGTAAGTTGTTTAGCATATGCAGATGATGTAATGATATTCACTAATGGATGCAGTAAATCATTAAGAAATTTGATAGATTTATTAAAATGCATGGAGGAAGAAACAGGTCAAAAATTAAACAAAAGAAAATGTCAATATATGATATCTTATAAAGCCTCAACTGCATTATCACATAGAATTAAAAATATCACAGGTTTCTCTCACAAAAAAGGAGAAATGATTTATCTAGGTTGCCCGATATATGAAGGAAAGTTTAAGACAGAATATTTAGCGCTTCTAATAAATAAATTAAAAAAGAAAATTGCAGGATGGAAAGTAGAATATTTAAGTATGGGAGGCAGAATAACTCTTATAAAATATGTTTTAGAAAGTTTAATAATGCATAATATTATGATCACGCAGCCTTCAATCAAATTTATAAAAGAAATTGAAAAAGAATTAGCCAATTTTTTGTGGGGAAAAAAAGAGGGAAAACACAAACTTCATTGGAAAAAATGGAGAGATTTATGTTATCCTTTCCAAGAAGCTGGTTTAGGCTTTGTCAACATCATTGACTTAGCCAAAGCAGGGGCTAGCAAGAGATGGTGGAATTTAAAAGAAAATGAAAGTTTATGGTCAAAATTTATGAGGGCAAAGTACTGCATAAAGGATGACATTAATAAAATAAAAAATAAAAGTAGGAGTTCACAGGTTTGGAATCAAATGCTTAAACAAAGAGAGTTAGTGGAAAATTACTCTAAACAGACGAAAAAAGGATGGAGATGGACCTTATCTCCGGAGGGCACATTTTCGCTTAAAACAGTGAAAAATGTCTTAAGAAAAAAGAAAAAGGAACAAAAATTATTTAAATGGGCTTGGAATAATGACAATCCACAAAAAGTTAAAACTTTTATGTGGAAAGTTCTATCTAATATTATCCCAATTGATAATAACTTAAAGCAGAAAGGTATTCAGCTAGTTTCTAGATGTGAATGTTGCTTAAATGAGATTGAAACACTAGATCATCTATTTTCAGAAGGGAAAGTTGCTGCAGAAATATGGAAAAGATTAGCATCAGAATTGCAGATAAAATATGAACATCTCCCTCTTAGTTGCAGGTTTAAAAAATGGTGTAATTCAAATGTTCCTAGCATGGCACAGAAATGGATTAAAAGCAATGTTCCACCAATAGTCATTTGGTGCATTTGGAAAGCTAGAAATAAAAGTAGATTCGAAGGGTATCATATGATGGTGGAAGATATCAGGAAAGAAATAAAAGAGGAAACAAGAAAAATTTCAGAGATATGCCCGATAAAAACACAAGGTTCAAAGATGGATAAGGATACCTTACAATTTTGGAACCTAAAAGAAAAACCACTAAAGCAGTTTAAAACAATTAGCATAAATTGGGAAAAACCTGCAAGAGGTGTGTTTACCTTAAATACAGATGGTAGTTTCGATAGAGATATGGGGGAAGCTGGAGGAGGGGGAGCAATTAGAAACTCGGAGGGGAAGTTAATTTTAGCTTTCACTAGAAGATTACAAGCATCGTCGGCTTTACATGCAGAGATATTAGCACTAAAAGAAGGAATAAGAATATGTAAAAACTTAGATATCAAGAATGTAGATATTCAAATTGATTCAAAAATAGTTGTAAATCTAATTAAAACACAGTCAATTATGTGGAAATACGAAAATGAGATAGAAGAAATTCTGCATGACATAAATTCATTAGATTTTACTATAAAACACATCTTCAGAGAAGCTAACGCTTTGGCTGATGCATTATCTAAAGATGGTAGGAAGAGAGGAGATCACGAGTGTAAAGAAAATAATTTACCAAAAAAGTATTTTGGTATTATAAAATTAGATAGCATGGATTTTCCTTATATTAGAAAAATTAAAAATAATAATAATTTTTAGTTACAAGGATTTTCTTGTGTTTATTCTGGTATTCTATGTATGATGCTGAAACAGATTAAAATTCATATCTTCATAGCCTCATCCTGGTCCAGAGGGATGTTGTTATGATGGTTGGGATACATTGTAGTACAGCTTGGTAAGATTGCAGGTTTAGGGGGCTCAAAAAATACAGTAATATGGCAAGCTTTAGTAAGCAACGTTTCTGTTTTAAAAATAGATATGAACTTTCTGCAGGTTTAGGGATATTTTTTTGCTCATTAAAACAGAATTATACTTTCATGTATTGCAGGTTAATTATTAAAAAATAATAACACTGCAGGGGGCTCAAAATTACAGTACAGCTTCTGTTTACAGCTTTAAAAAAAAAAAGTTCAGTAACATTGCAGGGCTAATTCGAAGGAGCAAGACGGGGTATTTAATAATAGTCTAGATTATATATATGCATGTAGCTCTTTCTTGCAGGTAACCAAGTCATAAAGCTGGACCTAGTACCTGCTGTCTTTTAGTTTTCTTCTTATTATAGGTGTATGGAGTCTGTTTTTTATCTGGAAGTCTGTGTTATTTGATTTAAGTAGATGCTGTTTTTTTATGAGGTCTGTGTTATTTTAGAAAAGCTGGAAGTCTGTAAATTTTTTAGTAGAGATGTCCTAAGTATGTAATTCATGTAAAGAAGCTACAGTGGAGTAAAGGAAGTTCAAAGCCTAAAAAGCAAGGAAGCAGGCAGCCAAGCAGGGAATTCTTACAGCTTAAGAAGGGAGTCTGCTGCTGAAATTTTTAGTTTTTTCTGGCTGGAATGTTTGTAGGTTAAGCAGAAAAGTTAAGAGCTGCTGATTATCAAGCACATCTGGCGGAATATTTATTGCAAAGCAGAATTTAAAAGATGCAATGCTGATTTTTAAGGCGGGATACTCAGAAAAAAGAGATAACATTCCAGCACCTTTCAAAGAGTAACATCACAAGAAGAATTCCAAATCAAAGGTCTCATCTTACAAGACATGGAAGAGACATGGATTCTTGAAAAAGACTGCACTTATATTTACTATACGAATAAAGATTCAGCCATGGTTTCATTAGAAAGAATTAACGTCTCAAAACTTAAAGGGAGATACCTCAAAACCAGTTCCATTTAAATTTATACACTTAGTTTGATCTAAAGAGTTCTTCTTAAATATAGGGTGTAATAGGGATAAGAGTAGATGTTAGTTTGTAAAAATGGTATTCCTCCGCCAAAAGAGAGGGTTATAACTAATAAATAACACTTACTTAATATATATATATATATATATATATATATATTTAATTTATTTTTTGATAATTGTGAGAAAATCTTTCAATAAAATTATTTATATTGAATTTATATGATATATAATTATTATGATTATTTTAAATAAATTTTTTATTCACTTTTTGAAAAAAATATAAATATTAATATATTTTCAAAGGTAACCTTTGAAAATATAAAAAATAATGAAAATAATTTTTTTTTATTTTATTTTTTAAATAAAAACTTTAAACCACTAAATGGATACATAGTTAAATCAGTAAACTTGTAAACCCCGTAATGCCTAAATACATATACTATCGTATATGTAATTTGTTTTTATTTAATAATCTGTTTGTATAACAAAATGTTTTTTTTGTTTTTATATTTTCATGTTAGTGTAGGAAAGGAAATATTAAACGGCCAGAAATGCAGCAGTAGCACAATATTTTCGCGACTACTCTGTGTGCTGCATACTGTAAGACGTTTCTATTTTGGTATTAATCTGTAATGCATAAGCATTTTTTGGTGGATGTAGCTTGTTGTACTGAGCGACTAACGTACCACATTATTTTCGGGGTTGATTTCTTGTTTTTTTGATTCTATCGTGGTTGCTTGTTGGATTGGGATTTATATTGCTTGTTTTCTGTGTTTCTATTGTTTCTATTTCTTAATCTCACTACCTTGGAAGAGCAATTCCCCAACATATACCATTAAACTTCTATAAACTACTTAATAATTAATAAATCTAATTTTTATTTCTATTTATTATAATTTTAAATATTCATTTTAATTATTTATTAGTTTATTTTTATTATAATATTTATTACAAAATAAAGTATGAGTGTGACAAATATAATTTAATTATTTGTTTTTAATAAAAAAAATATATGCTTAATAAAGAAGTAAAAATTTAAAAATTAAAAATTATTAGTCAGTAATATATTTTACTTTAATTTTGAATCAATTTGGGTTTTGTAAATATTTTTTAATTAATATCTATCTTTTTATTAATAGTTTATTAAATTTATTTTTGATCATTTTTATATTATTTATCAATAAAATTGTTTATATTGAATTTATATGATATATAATTATTAATATTATTATAACTAAATATTGTATTCACATTTCAAAAAATTGAAAATATTATTATATTTTGAAAGGTTATAACAAATGAAAATGATAACAAATTATAGAAATAATTTTGTTATTTTATTTTTTTATATAAAACGTATAAACAACTAAAAGCCTAAAAACATATTTCGCTAAACTACTAACGACAAAACCTGTAAATACTTAAACTATTAAACTAGTATACATTAATAATATATCTTAAATCTCATTTTAATTTTTTTTCAGTATAATTTTAAATTTTTATTTTAATTATTTATAAGTTTATTTTTATCGAAATATTAATTACAAAATAAATTATTAGTGAGCCAAATCTAATTTAAATTAAACCGGTATCCCTAAATAATAAATAATAAATCTTATTTTTTTTCATTATAATTTTAAATATTCATTTTAATTATTTATTTGTTTATTTATATATAAATATTAATTACAAAATAAATTGAGTTATACAAATATAATTTATATATATTATTTTTCATCAAAAAATTATAAATAAACTTTTTAGAAGAAAAAAAAATTCTAAACAATAAATTATTATATAATAATATATTTTGCTTTGATTCTGAATCATTTTAGGTTTTGTAATTATATTTTAATTGATATCTATCTTTTTTTAATTGAAATCTATCTTATTAATAATAGATTATAAATTTATTTTTTGATCATTATTAGAATATTTATCAATAAAATTTTTTATATTGAATTTATATGATATATAAATATAATGATTATTATAACTAAAGATTGTATTCACTTTTGAAAAAAATTTAAAAATTATTATATTTTAAAAGGTTATAACATTTGAAAATATCAAAAAATAATAAAAATATATTTATTGTTATTTTATTTTTTAAATAAAACCAATAAACCACTAAAAGGCTAAAAACATAAATTGATAAACTCCTAAACGACAAAACCTCTAAATACTTATTCCATTAAACTGGTATAGATTGATAATAATTCATAGATATCATTTTAATATTTATTCAGTATAATTTTAAATTTTTATTTTAATTATTTATCAGTTTAATTTTATTGAAAAATTAATTACAAAATAAATTATTAGTGAGTGTGATCTAATTTAAATTAAATCGGTATCCCTAAATAATAAATAATAAATCTCAATTTTTTTTAATTATAATTTTAAATAATCATTTTAATTATTTATTTGATTATTTTTATATAAATATTAATTACAAAATAAATTGAGTTAGACAAATATAATTTATATAAATTGTTTTTCATTAAAAAATTATAGATAAACTTTTTAAAAGAAAAAAAAAATTTAAAGCAAAAAATTATTATATAGTAATATATTTTGCTTTGCTTCTGAATCATTTTAGGTTTTTTAATTATATATTAATTGATATCTATCTTATTAATAATAGATTATTAATTTTTTTTTGATCATTATTAAAATATTTATCAATAAAATTGATTATATTGAATTTATATGATATATAAATATAATGATTATTATAACTAAAGATTGTATTCACTTTTTAAAAAAATTTAAAAATTATTATATTTTGAAAGGTTATAACCTTTGAAAATATCAAAAAATAATTAAAATATATTTTTTGATATTTTATTTTTTAGATAAAAACTATAAACCACTAAATGCCTAAAAACTTAAATTGCTAAACTCCTCAACGACAAAACCTCTAAATACTTAAACCATTAAACTAGTATACATTAATAATAAATAATAAATCAGATATTAATTTTTATCCAGTATAATTTAAAATTTTTATTTTAATTATTTATCAGTTTAATTTTATAGAAATATTAATTACAAAATAAATTATTAGTGAGACAGATCTAATTTAAATTAAACCTATATCCCTAAATAATAAATCTTATTTTTTTTTTCATTATAATTTTAAATAATAATTTTAATTATTTATTTTTTATTTATGTATAAATATTAATTACAAAATAATTTATTAGTTACACAAATATAATTTATATAAATTATTTTTCATCAAAAAAAATCATAGATAAACATTTTAAAAGAAAAAAAAATTCAAAACAAAAAATTATTGTATAGTAATATATTTTGCTTTGCTTCTGAATCATTTTATGTTTTGTAATTATATTTTAATTGATATCTATCTTATTAATACTAGATTATTAAGTTATTTTTTAATCATTATTAGAATATTTATCAATAAAAATGTTTATATTGAATTTATATGATATATAAATAAAATGATTATTATAACTAAATATTGTATTCACATTTGAAAAAAATCTTAAAATCATTATATTTTCAAAGGTTATAAACTTTGAAAATGTGAAAAAATAAAAAAAAATATATTTTCTTTGTTATTCTATTGTTTAAATAAAACCAATGCACCACTAAATGCCTAAGCATTTAAATCACTAAACTACTAAATCTCGTTACCTCTATAAAGATAATCCTTTAAATCGGTATACGCTAAAATATAATTAATTAATTTCATTTTTATTTGTTTTCATTATAATTTAAAAAATTTATTTTGATTGTTTTGTTTTTTATTATTATATATGTATTAATTATAAAATAAATTATGAGTTAAAAATATAATTTATAAAAATTATATTTTTTCAAATAATAGATAAGCATATAAAAAGAATAAAAATTTAAAAACAAACAATTATTATTTAGTAATATATTTTGCTTTGATTTTGTATCATTTTAGGTTTTGATATTATATTTTAAGTAATATCAATCTTATTCATAATAGATTTTAAATTTTTTTTTTGATAATAATTAGAATATCTCTCAATAAAATTGTTTATATTGAATTTATATGATATATAAATATTATTAGTATTATAAATAAATATTGTATTCACTTTTGAAAAAAATTTAAAAATTATTCTATTTTCAAAGGTTATAATCTTAAAAAATTAGAAAAAATAATAAAAATAAATTTTTAGTTATTTAATTTTTAAATAAAACCTATAGACCATTAAATGCTTACTTACTTAAATTAGTTTGCTCATAAACCCCGAAACCCCTAAATATATAAACCTTTTAACATCATTATACTACTTAATAAATAATAAATCTCATTTTTAATTCTTTTTATTATAATTTTAAATATTCATTTTAATTATTTATAGTTTAATTATTTAGAAAATTTAATTACAAAATAAATTTCGAATAAGACATATATTATTTAAATAATTTATTTTTAATCAAAAAAAATATAAGCTTATAAAAAGAAGGACAAATTTAAAAATTAAATATTATTATTTAGTATTATATTTTGATTTGATTTTGAATCATTTTGTGTTATGTTAATATATTTAATTAATATTTATATTATCAATAATAGTTTATTAATTTAATTTTTGATCATTATTATATTATCTATCATTAAAATTATTTATATTGAAATTATATGATATATACATAGTAAGATTAATATAATTATACATAGTATTCACATTTCAAAAAATTTTTAAAATTATTTTATTTTAAAAGGTTGTAACCTTTGAAAATCAGAAAAAATCTAAAAAAAAATTTTAATTTTATTATATAAATAAAACCAATAAACCACTTAATGCCTAAAAACATAAATTGATAAACTCATAAAGGACAAAACTCATAAATAATCAAACCATTAAACCGGTATACCACATATAATAAATCATAAATCTAAATTTAATTTGTATTCATTATAATTCTAAATATTCATTTTAATTATTTATAGTATATATTTTATAGAAATATTAATTACAAAATAAATAATGAGCGAGACAACTATAATTTTAATAATTAATTTTTAATCAAAAAAAATATAAGCATATAAAAAGAAGTAAAAATTTAAAAATAAAAAATTATTATTTAGTAATATATTTTACTATAATTTTGATTCATTATGTATAGGTTTTGCAATTATATTTTAATTGCTATCAATCTTATTAAAAATAGTTTATTAATTTATTCTTTGATCAATTTTATAATATCTAACAATAAAATTACTTATATTGAATTTAAATGTCTTATAATTATTAAGATTATTATAACTAAATATTATATTTAAATTTGAAAAAAATTTAAAAGTTATTATATTTTCAAATGTTATAACCTTAAAAAATGATAAAAAATCACAAAAATAATTTTATTATTATTTTATTATTTAAATAAAATTTATAAACCACTAAATGCCTACACATTTAAATATCTAGACTCCTAAACCCCAAAACCCCCTAAATACTTAAACCATTAAACTTATATAACCCAAATAATAAATAATAAATCTCATTTTAATTTGTATTCATTATAATTTTAAATATTCATTTTAATTATTTTATAGTTTATTTTTATAGAAATATTAATTACAAAAAAAATAATGAGTGAGGCATATATAAATTAAATAAAGTATTTTTTATGAAAAAAATATAAGCTTATGAAAATTAACAAAATTTCAAAAATTTAAAATTTTATTTAGTAAGATGATTTACTTTGATTTTGAATTATTTTGGGTTCTGCAAATATATTTTAATATATATCTATCTTATTAATAATAGTTTATTAATTTATTTTTTGATCATCAAAAATAATATATATTAATAAAATTTTTTATATTGAATTTACATCAAATATAATTATTAATATTATTATAACTTGTTATTGTATTCATATTTTAGAACAATTAAAAATTTATTATATTTTAAAAGTTTATAACCTTTGAAAATCATGAAAATTCATAAAAATAAATTATTTGTTATTTCATTGATTAAATAAAACCAATAAACACCTAAATGTGTAAACATATAAATCAATAAATTCATTAACCTCAAAACCACAATAAACTTAAACAATTAAATAGGTATACCCAAAATAATTAATCATAAATCTCATTTTTATTAGTATTCATTATAATTTTATATATACATTTTAATTATTTATTAGTTTATTTTTATAGAAATATAAATTAAAAAATAAATTAATAGTGAGACAAATATAATTTAAATAATTTATTTTTCACCAAAAATATATAATCTTATAAATGGATACAAAAATTTAAAAATTTAAAAATTTAAAATTAATATTTAGTAAAATATTTCACTTTGATTTTGAATCATTTTTGGTTTTGTAAATATATTTTAAACAATATTTATCTTATTAATAATTATTTATTAATCTTTTGTACGATCATTATTATAATATATATCAATATAATTATTTATATTGAATTTACATGATATATAATTATTAAGATTATCATAACTAAATATAGTATTCACATTTAAAAAAAATTTAAAAATCGTTAAAGTTTCATAGGTTATATCCTTCAAAAATGAGAACAAATAACAAAAAATTTTTTTTGTTATTTTATTTTTTAAGTAAACCTATAAACTACTAAATACCTAAACACTTAAATCACTAAATTCTTAAATCCCAAAACTCCTAAATATATAATCTTTTAAACATGTTTATTTTATCTTATTAATAATTGTTTTATTTAATATCTATCTTATTAATATATATTACTTTGATTTTGAATCATTTTAGGTTTTCCAAATTAATTTTATTTAATATCTATCTTATTAATAATAGTTTATTAATTTATTTTATTATTGTCATCATAATATCTATAAAAAAATTATTTATATTGAATTTAAATAATATATAATTAGTATACCTAAATTCTTAATGACTAAATTCCTAAACCCCGAAGCCCATAAATACATAAGCCTTTAAATTAGTATACTCTAAATAATAAATAATAAATCTCATTTTTATTAGTATTCATTATAATTTTAAATATTTGTTTTAATTATTTATCAGTTTATTTTTATTGAAATATTAATTACAAAATAAATTATTAGTGAGACGGATATAATTTAAATAATTTATTTTTCATCAAAAAAATATAAGATTATAAAAAGAGGCAAAATTATTAAAACAATATATTATTATTTAGTAATTTATTTTTAATTTAATTTTGAATAATTTTAGATTTTGCAATTATATTTTAATTTATATCATTCTAATTAATAATTGTTTATTAATTTATTTATTGATCATTATTATAATATCTATTAATAAAATTATTTATATTATTTTTACATTATATATAATTATCAAGCTTATTATAACTAAATATTACATTCACATTTTAAAAAAATTTAAAATTATTATATTTTCAAAGGTGATAACCTTCAAAAATTAAATAAAATCACTTAAGGCATAAACTCTTAAATTACTAAACCCCAAAACATCTAAATACTTAAATCATTAAACATGTATATCCTGAATAATAAATAAGAAATCTCAATTTTATTTGTATTCATTATAATTTTAAATATTTATTTTAATTATTTATTACTTTATTTTTATAGAATTATAAATTACAAATTAAATTATGAGTAAGACAAATATAATTTAAATAATTTATTTTTAATAACAAAAATATAAACTTATAAAAAAAGCAAAATATTAAAAAAAAAATTTATTTAGTAATATATTCTTTGATTTTGAATAAATTTAGATTTTAAAAATATATTTTAAATAATATCTATCTTATTAATAAAGTTTATTAATTTATTTATTGATCATTATTATAATATCTAGCAATGTGATTATTTATTTTGAATTTAAATGACTTATATTTATTAAGATTATTATAACTAAATATTATATTTATATTTGAAAAAAATTTAGTAATTTTTATATTTTCAAAGGTTATAACCTTGAAAAATTAGAAAAAATAAATAAAAATAAATTTTTTGTTATATCATTGTTTAAATAAAACTTATAGACCACTAAATGCCTAAATACTTAAATCTATAAACTCCTAAACATAAAAGCCCTTAAATACTTAAAACGTTATACTCTTAAACCTAAAATATAAATTAAATAATTTATTTTTCATCAAAAAAAATATAAGCTTATAAAAAGAAGCAAAAACTAAAAAACAAAAATTATTATTTGGTAATAAATTTTACTTTGATTTTGAATAATTTTAGCTTTTACAATTCTATTTTAATTTATATCTATCATATTAATAATAGCATATTAATTTATTTTTTGATAATTGATATCATATATATCAATAACATTGTTTATATTTAGTTTATATTATATATAATTATAATGATTCTTATTACTAAATATTGTATTCACATTTTTAAAAAATTTGAAAATTATTATATTTTCAAAGGTTATAACCTTTGAAAATGTGAGAAAATATCAAAAATAATTTTTTTGTTATTTCATTGTTTAAATAAATTCTATAAATTACTAAATGCATAAACACTTAAGTAAATAACTCTGAAATCTCGAAAACCCTAAATAGATAATCCTTTTAAACTGGTATACATATACCCTAAATAATAAATAATAAATCTCAATATTATTTTTTTCATTACAATTTAAAAATATTCATTTTAATTATTTATTCGTTTATTTTTATTAAATATTAATTACAACATTAATTATGAGTTAGACAAATATAATTTATATAAATTATTTTTCATCAAAAAATATAGATAAACTTATAAAAAGAAGAAAAAATTTCAAAACAAAAATTTATTGTTTTGTAATATATTTTGCTTTTCTTCAGAACCATTTTAGGTTTTGTTATTATATTTTAATTGATATATATCTTATTAATAATAGATTATTAATTTATTTTTTGATCATTATTAGAATATTTATCAATAAAATTATTTATATTGAATTTATATGAAATATAAATATAATGATTATTATAACTAAATATTGAATTCACTTTTGAAAAAAATTTAAAAATTATTATATTTTCAATGGTTATAACATTTGAAAATATCAAAAAATAAATAAAATATTTTTTTGTTTATTTATTTTTTAAATAAAACCTATAACCACTAAATGCATACACAGTTAAATCAATAAACTCCTAAACCTCGTAATGCCTAAATACATAAACCATTAAACTGCAATATAGTACTTAATAATTAATAAATCTAATTTTTATTTCTCTTTATTATAATTTTAAAAATTTATTTTAATTAATTATTAGTTTATTTCTATAGAAATATTTATTACAAAATAAATTATGAGTGCGAGAAATATAAATTAAATAATTATTATAATCAATAAATGTATTTATGCTTATATAATAAGTAAAAATTTAAAAATTTAAAAATTAAAAATTATTATTAAGTAATATATTTTACTTTAATTATGAATCAATTTGGGTTTTGTAAATATTTTTTAATTAATATCTATCTTATTATTAATAGTTTATTAATTTTATTTTTGATCATTATTATAATATCTATCAATAAAATTATTTATATTGAATTTATATGATATATAATTATTAATATTATTGTAACAAAATATTGTATTCACATTTCAAAAAATTTTAAATATTATTATATTTTCAAAGGTTAAGAACTATGAAAATGAGAAAAATTACGAAATTTTTTTTGTTATTTTATTGTTTAAATAAAACCTATAAACCACTAAATGCCTAAAAACATAAATCACTAAACTTCTAAACGACAAAAGTTCTAAATACTTAAACTATTAATTTGGTATACATTAATAATAAATCATAAATCTCATTTTAATTTTTATTAAGTGTAATTTTAAAATTTTATTTTAATTATTTATAAGTTTATTTTTATAGAAATATTAATTACAAAATAAATTATTAGTGAGACAGATCTATTTTAAATAATTTATTTTTTATCAAAAAAAAAAAATATGTTTATAAAAAGAGCAAAATTTTAAAAACAAAAATATATGATTTAGTAATATATTTTATTTTGATTTTGAATCATTTTAGTTTTTGCAATTATATTTTAATTTATATCATTCTTATTAATAATAGATTATTAATTTTTTATTGATCATTATTATAATATCTATTTATAAAATTATTTATATTAAGTTTATATTATATATAATTATTAAGAATATTATAACTAAATATTATATTAACATTTAAAAAAAATAAAAATTATTATATTGTCAAAGTTTATAACTTTCAAAAATTAAAAAAAAACAAAAAATTTAATTTTTTATTTTTTTATTATTTAAATAAAAACAATAAATCACTAAAGTCCTAAACACTTAAATCACTAAACCCCAAAACACCTAAATACTTAAACCATTAAACTAGTATATCCTGAATAATAATAAATAAATCTCAATTTTATTTGTATTCATTATAATTTTTAATATTCATTTTAATTATTTATTAGTTTATTTTTATAGAATTATAAATTAAAAATAAATTATGTGGAAGACAAATATAATTTAAATAATTTACTTTTAATAACTAAAAATATAAACTTATAAAAAGAAGAAAAACATAAAAAAAAATTTATTTACTATTATATTTTACTTTGATTTTGAAAAAATTTACATTTTGCAAATATATTTTAAAAAATATTTATCTTATTAATAATAGTTTATTAATTTATTTTTTGATCATTAATATAACATCTATCAATATAATTATTTATATTTAATTAACATGATATATAATTAATAAGATTATCATAACTAAATATAGTATTCACATTTAAAAAAAATTTAAAAATTCTTATATTTTCAAAGTTTATAACATTCAAAAAAAATGAAAAAATAACAAAAATCAATTTTTTGTTATATCATTGTTTAAATAAAACGTATAAACCATTAAATGCCTAGATACATATATTTTTAAACTCATAAACCCCGAAGTTCCTAAATACCTAAAAATTTAAACTCGTAAACCTTAAATATAATTTAAATAATTTATAGAAATATTAATTACAAAATAAATTATGAGTGATAAATATAATTTAAATAATATATATTTCAACAAAAAAAGATATAAGCTTATAAAATGATGCAAAACTAAAAAAAATTATTATTTAGTAATAAATTTTACTTTTATTTTGAATCATTTTTGGTTTTTAAATAATATTATAATTTATATCTATCAAATTAATAATAGTTTATTTATTTATTTTTTGATAATTTATATAATATTATCAATAAAATTGTTTATATTTTTTGTATATTATATGATTGTTATATATTATTAT